>JAPMOR010026819.1:46334-89084 GCA_026543865.1 Argiope aurantia | reverse complement strand
ATTTACATTTTTAGCCTGAATTGTAACAAAGGTTAATAAGCTAAGGTCTGCAAATTTTATCATATTATTTCATTATATGTCTTTTCAATATTATTGTTATTTTGTATTTGCCATTGTATTTTTTTTCTGTTAGTGTATCGCTCATATAAAATAAATGCAAATTTAAAACCAATATTTTAGTGATTAATTTTGATTTGAGTGTCCATGTACATTATAAATAGTGAAAATCAAATGGCAGGAAAAAAATTTTTTTTTATATGTTTACATCTAAAGTGTACCGTAAATAATAATTTTTTACTTTATTTATCAGGCACTTCGGTTATGTGCATAAAATTTTCTATTAGAGCCTTCGTTAACTAATCTATGACAATCACACCTGAGATTAGTGAAATAATAGTCTGTCTAAAGGGGCACATTTTTTTTTTTTTTTTTGCAATAAAAAAAATGAGAATGAATTTTGATTACATTTCTTTCGACCAATCAGGTCCAAGCATTAAAGCATAAGAAGTACAAAACGAGGATATATTTCCTTTCATTTATCTATGCCTAATAATAATCGACTCCTAATGAAAAGGTACGAAACGACGTGACAACGTAACTGATAACACAATTGCCTATGCCGCTATGGGAGAGCATAGCGAGATATCTAGGGATGCGATTGGAGTCTCCGGCATAGATCGGAGCATGCGCGGTCACCCGCATACGCAAGAGAAAGCAGAGGCTCTTGTTGAATTCCTCGAGCACAGAAGAACTTTTAACTCCGATGCGAGACACTCCGAAGACTACGTAGATCCATCAAGAACAAAAGACCGGGACTACTCACGGAGGGTGTGGTTCTGCTCCATGATAACGCGCGCCCATACATCTCCACGGTCACACACTCGGAACTGGCCAAGTTCAAGCCGGAGCAACTCGACCATCCACACTACAGTCCTGATATGTCACCCTGCGATTTTCATGTATTTGGTCCCCTGAAAATTCTGAAACAAGGAATCCTTCGTCTCGTTAATCAATGGGATCGTTGTACTCAGGCTTATGGTGTATACTTTGAATAAAGTCTTCATTTATATCCACAGTGTCGTTTCGTACCTTTTCATTTGTACACCCTTGTAGATAAAGTCCCTTAATAGGTAGACAGTTTGGTTATTTGTATGATATTATAAAAGTCAGTAAAATAATTAAAAAAACTAAAAATTAACAGGGGAAATCTCTTCAGAACTTTCTCGTGTACTCAGTAAAAAAATATATGTCCTTCCTGCCTTCGTATAAAACTGCTTGTATAAATTTGGAGTAGACTATGAACTTCTTGAATGCCCAGTTTTTTAATTTCAGAGAATAGAAAACTACTGATTTGTAGCATAGAAAGAAAACTCGTACGTACTTGTATATTATTTACCACCCGTCTGTGGGGTACAATAGTTGCGAAAGGGTGTATTAGCGTGTGATCTTTGGTGATCGTTTTTCTTATTTATTGCCAAGATACAGTTAATAAACAAGTACCTGGAAACCAAATATATATAATATGGCGCCTTTTTTTTTTTTTAGCTGATTGATGCCAAAATTTGACTTAGAATTATAATTGTAATCACAATATCACATACCAAATTTCATTTATTTAAGTCATTGCATTTTTTAAAATTATGAGATTTATATGCATACAAAAGTGCAGACCGATAAATTGTCGACTGTTTGATAAATTGTTCCACATTTAATATGTGTCTATACTTTACATAATATTATCTATTCAAATTCGCTTACTTTCACAGTTGTATTTGAACAGCCATACAGGCAAATTTCTTCTTAATAGATTCCTTTCCATATTTCATAAAAACCTGCAAATTAAGCGTAAAGACCATACATCAAATTTCACCTGTATATCTTAAAGCGGTTTTGGATTATCACGCTCAAACAACAGATAGACACAATTTCAGAAGTGTGTTTTTTCGCCATTTGAATATTTTTAAAGACTGTAGTGATTTCATTTTGTATACTTTTTATACGAGAAAGTAAAAGGAAAATAAAATGTGTTTTATCCTATGTACTAGATCTACAAAAATTGTATATATCTTCATCAGATTCAAAACCCAATCGATCTATCGAAATAGGTATAAAATGAAAACTCACCTCTTCACACACTGCCTAGCTAAATTCAATTATATACTGAGCATGAATGTCTATCAGAATCTGGGAGAGTCAATAAGGGGAGGGAGGATACTCTTTCATGGTTAATTCCAAAATTTTGTAGTTCTTAGGCAAGAATAAATTATGACATAGAAAAAAAATGTCATCTCAAAATTCAAACAAAGCATGTTCATCACTTTTTATTATACAAAACGGCCATGCACATTCAAATAAACTAATTGAAACTAAAAATAATAATGCTCTTAAATGATAATGGTACCGACTTGGTATATTAATGAAGTAATTAAAACTGGTCGATATTTTTCTTCAACATGAATTGTTTCAGGTATTAAATCAAAAGTTAAACAATATATGTAAAACAACATTTGTATGTGTATCATCTTGGAATTCAAACAAAGAATGTTCATTACTTTTTACTATACAAAACAGCCATGTGCATTCAAATAAACTGACTAATTAAAACTTAAAATAATAACATTTTAAATAATAATGGCAACGGCTTGGTATATTAAAGAAATAATTAAAACTGACCTTCATGCTTTTGTTCCATATGAAATGTTTCAGGTATTAAATCAAAAGTTAAACAATATATGCAAAATAACATTTGTATGCATATTTTATTACATGCATTTTTAAACAATAATTATATAATGCGAACATAAGAGTGCTTCACAATTATTATTAAGACCTCCTCCTTCAATGCATACTTGTTTTGTAGATTAATTACATTACCAGCCAAACTTTATAACCTTTGTTTACATATGTATGGTTATATTTTTACTTGTAATTAAATACGCACTTTAAATATACAAAACAAATGCATAAATGAATTTTATAATACTTCTCGTTTGAGACATGAAACGCTTTTCAATGATGAATAATGTAACTCTATCAAGTTTTTTTTCTTCTTAAAAAGATGTCTAGACAATCACTAATAAAATGTCTGCAATTTTGTTCAGGTTTCAAACAATAACTTTTTATTGGTTACTTAAATACTATAAAAATCATGCGTTTTTTAAATACATGCAAGGCACGTGTGTGCAAAGATAATACATGAATCTGAAATGAAATATTTTAAGCGAAATCATCGTCAACAAAGAATGCGGTATTTAAAATATGCAGAGTAAAAAATGTGATTGTTTGATACGGTTGGAAAATTTGGGAAAACTGCCTTGTAGTCTTTAAATTTTGTAACAGTCTGCACAATGTTATGCATTTTTATTTTACAAAGATAAAGCAATGTAACCTTCAAAAAATTTGAATCCAAGATTTTGTTGAATCTTTACGTTTCAGACTTCCTTGATTCCGAAAAAATATATATTTAATTTGAATTTGTCTGTGAGCACAATAACTCAAAGACGCTTTGAACTAGTGTGATCAAATTCAATATGTGATTTCTGCACCGAATTTGTAGATGTGTATGTTAACAAGATAACTACATAACAAAAAAAAAGTTAGAAGAATAATATTCGGTACACAGACTTAAAATCTAAAGCTTAGATGCTTTTGAAAATCATAACCAAATCAGTCAAGGGGTTGACAATATATCTCTGTATTTTCATGTGAATAATGTAAACGTGATTACTCAACAACGCATTGACTTAAATGCTTGAAATTTGATATGAGATCTTGTGACTACAATTGTAATTGAGAGTAAATTTTGATTTTAATCCATTGGAAAAAGGCATCTAAGATACGTATTTCGTATTCAAGTGCTTGCGTTTTAACCACATACCATGAATAAACTGCCAGAATAAATCGCTATAGATAGCACACTCATAGGCCTTAATATAATTATTGTTTGCTCGTGGCTTTCAGTTATAATGCACAAATACATTTATTAAAGAATATTATTAAAGAATATTTTTTTAGAGATTACTCCCAATGATTACATCATAATTTTTTGAAAATTCGCTCTGTGTTTCATGTTGTAAGCTGCGACGGCTTAATATTCAGGTCTGAGCTTCTACGTCAAACGATTTCAAGCTCGATATCTGATTGCACCAAAATTCGCCTTGTATAAGCTTATTTTACTGAGAGACGTCTTAAATATGGGAATAAGAAGTTTCTGGTAATTCATAATGCAAATAATGATTCATCCTGGTGGTACAATAATGCAAAATCTATTCTAGTGATAGTTGTACTTTTGTTCTAGGAATAAATGCATTGTAATGAGAGTATAATCCACTCATTGTAGGGATTTTCTTAATGTTTGTGGCAATTTGGACATTCAGATTACTCAGAACGTTAAGTTGTGCGGTATAAACTATTTATCATGTATGTGACTTGGCACACGTTAAACTTGACTTCATGGAACGTCTATGTATTGGTGTGGTGAGGAGGTTTGAAAAATAAACTGAAAGTTCAGGTGTCGCCAATATTATCTGACTGTTCAGCATTACAAGTTCAATCCTAGAACATTCCTTATGTTGCTCAAAAGTGAGAGATATACCTAAACAAAAGGAATTATTTTGTTCTGCTTTGAAATTTCTTTTCTCATTTCTGCTGTTGATTTTTTTTCTCTTACTGGCAGCTTTTGGACATGACCTGAAATTTTCTCTCTTGGAATGGTTGGTAACACATTAAAGCCCTTTTTGTATTTAGTTTCCTAACTTGGAGAGGTGAGGGTCTTTTTAAGTTGATTGAGAAAGTCAAACATTGGAACTATATTATTTTTATGACAGGATAGTTTTATTATTATTTCATCAATCCTGTATGTTATATATTGTTTGAAGTATATACTTTTTCGTTTAATTCATTCTCTGAGTAGCCCCCCACCCTCACCGTAGCACCTCTCTTTGTGTTTGTATCCCATGTTCTATTATAAAATGACTTTGATTCTGTATACTTGATCCGTCCTTAGTACAAGTATAATATAATTGGGAATCTTGCATATATTCTAGCATTCTTTGAGGATTAGCCTTCTCGGCAAGAATACTTAATGATTGTATTATTGCCGAATTTTGAATATAAAGTTCTACAGTGTATCTTTCAAATCTGTTTTGGGTTTTTTCTTTCTCTCTTCCGGAAGTATGAACTTATTGAGAAACAAAGTTTTTCGAAAATGGGATTGTCAGACTATTAATGACCATTAAGGCTTTATTATAAAATAAAATTTGTTAAAATTCTGATAATGGTTGGAGCACTTGGTCAAAGGTTTTACTGCATAGAGCATATATAATAAAATGGTACTTTCAAAATTCTTTTCGGAAATTGGTGATGGACAAGCGATTGCTGTTGACATATCTAGGATCCACGAGCTCTCATATAAAGTAAAAATTGGTGTAATCGTGCGCTGGTTATGGTGATGGCACTTTATTTAAGTTTCACCCATAGAAAAGGCACAATAAAATAGAATTTTTAAGATTCTTCTTAAAACCGGAAAGTTATGTAGAATAAACGACATTTATGTAATACCCAGGATTCATAAGCTTTCATATAAAATGAAAATTGACGAAGTCGGACTAATGATCGTGACTGGGGAACGGGTCCTTGATTTTTCTAAATATGGAAGTGGATGCATTTATCACTGAAAATATACAGTTCATGGTGAAAAAAGGAATTTAGTAGAAGACCCTTCCTCTAGCATGATGTGCGATCAACTTATGAAATTACCCTCGATCAATAGCAGTAAAAGTATTAAATGTCAAGTAGCATGAAGAATATATATTGAAATTATTAAAAGAATGATTAGAGGCTGCGAGGATTAGCCTTATTTGAAGAATGACACTCTAATTTATTAGTAATACGTCTATCATGTCCATATGAATGAAGACAAAACTAATATACTAATTCAAATCTATTTCTCTTACATGGAAAAATTACTTGAAACAATCTTTGATATATGAAAAGAAATTAATTTTAAATTCTCCTACCAATAAAATAAAGAGAAAAATAGCAATAATCTGAATATTATCTCTCATATGAAGAATATTAAAAGCAAGTGTAATAAGTATTTTTAAAAATTTGAGATTGAAATTAAGCTAAAATGAACTCTTATAAAAGAAGTATTAGATTTTATTTTTCAGTATTAGACTCCTGTGAACCTTCCCACCACTGGCCTCACAACACACATACACAACTACTTTGGTAATAAGTCTATATACTTTTGAATTTAAAAAAAAGGAAACGTTGGCTAAACAAATGAAATATAGCTCGTTTTCCTGACAATAAAACTGCACATCTCTTATAAACTTTGAATTAAAACCGTTAGGGAGAAGAAATCAATCGATTTTTTATTACATGCGCATGCGAACACCATTAATCAAAAATGAAATCGGTTTGATGAATGGTATATGCAATTCTGAGATGAGACTTGTACATCCGTATCAAGCTAGCCATCAAATATATCAAAGAGTTAGCTGTTTATTTGTCTGTCTGTTCCTGTGCAGATGAACGTGATGAAACAAAGACATAACAAGCAAGAGAGGGGAATTTCAGATCTTTTCTTTTCACCAAAACTGTACAAAGCGGAGATGGGATTTTATTAAATACCTACTCAATTTACTCTATATTATAAGTTACAGGTAGTTATCAAAATAACGGCAACACCTGAGATTTATAAAGAATCCTTTATTAGTAGGATGTAGGGCCACCTTTCCATGTAATTCAGCTTGGAATCGTCTAGGAATCGATTCATACAAGTGTTTAGAGAAATGTTGTACCAATTTTTCCTGGAGATATTGTGAAAGTTCTGGAAAAGATACCGGTTGAGGGAATCGAACTCTCTAAAATAGACCATAACAGTTTGGATCAAGGCTGATGTTTAACTTCATCCTCGTGTTCATCAAACCATGATTGGACAAGTCTCGCTGCAGGGATAGGTGCATTATCATCCTGGAAAATTCCATCTCTTGCAAGAAACAAAGTTTGCATTATAGGATGGACCTGGTCAGCTAAAATTTTTCTATACTTATCGCCAGTGATCTTTCCTTTCAAGTTTACAATTGGCCCAGCAGAAAATCACGACATGGCCTCCCATATCATGACAGATCCACCTGCCTGCTTAACAATTGGAAGGAGACAATCCCGATCATACGCTTGTGCAAGTGTCCTCCAAGCGTGCACTCGTCCCTTGTAGGGAAAAGTGTGAAACGACTCGTCAGACCGTATTACTTTCTTCCACTTATCATTTGACCAGGTTTTGTGAGTGTGACACCACTATAGATGACATTTAACATTAACATCTGTGACAAGTGGCTTGGGAATTGCTGCTCTGCCATAAATGTTCTGTTTATAAAGTTGCCTTCTAATTGCAATCACTGATACCGGAGAATCCAGATGGGGATTAATCTCTGCGGTCACTTTTGCAGCAGTTGTTCACTTTTTAGATTTTACAATCCGTTTTCAATACCCATCGATCTCTTTCACTGAGCTTCTCTTTCCGCTCACTATTTTGTTTTGCTGAGCTTGTCTTGCCGCTCTGCGTGTATGCTGTCATGACTTTAGACACCGTACCTCTAGAAACGCCTAAAAGTTGGGATGTTTTGGTCATATTTGCTGTAGATATGTGCCTCTCCTTCAATTCGACCACTTTGAAAATCTGAGAGGTCCGACATTTTAAGCTTTTGAAAAAAACCAAAAATTGCAGAACTTTTATAAAGCTAACACATACTACCAGAATATATATTACTATTTATAAAAAAAACTGGTGGTTATTATTATATTTTAATGCTTATGAAGCGTTTCCAAAAATGTTACCATTATTCACAGGTATTTCCATCATTTTGATAACTACCTGTAAATACAAATTGTTTCAAATTACTAAAATGAATTGAGCGACCTACAAATTGGAGATATTTAAATATCTTCTTTTTAGAGTGGAAGTTATTCCTTGCATCTCATCAAAGATAAATCCAACATAAATACATTAAATTAGATTATTCTCAACTAGTGGAGAAAAGGATAATAAAAGGTTTGAGTATAGTGATTTTAAATTTAAAAAAGATAAAAATATTAATTTTTGAATCAAAAATCGAATATTTACATTTATGCAGTGAAAAAATCAGATTAACCGATATTCTGTACTGAAACATTACAACATGATAATTGATAATGGTTAAAACATGGTTTGTCTGTCTTTATGTGTAAATCGGTGATAGCTGTAAACATGCTTAAAGGACAAAAAAACCAAAAATTGCGATACTATTATCAAATAAAATCAGCGAGAGTGTTCTTCCCAAAATTTTCTAGCATATATTCTCAAATAAAAATGAATTTGCGTTGTAGACGCGTTTTATCTCAACCGATTGAAATCAAAATGGGACACAGAGCCATACAATCATACGATTGTTTTATTTACACCTTGTTGAATTTGAACACTTTGTCGGCTCAAAATTTGATAAGTGTCTACTTTACAGATATTAAAGCTGCGTACCGAATTTTATCATCTAATTCTCTTTGTTTTATAGTTATCGTGTTAATTTATACTCAGACAGCCGGACAGGCAGATTTCTTTTGAACAGATTTTACTCAAAATTTGATTGAAATCTACCGATATTGTGTAAAGACCATATATAAATTTTCATCCATCTAGCTCAATGTATTTTCAAGTTATCTTAATCTTAGACAGACCGGCAGACGGAGAGAAATAATTCCTCAAATGTGTCTTTTCGAATTCTGGGAGGCCTAAAATGTAAAGATTCGTCAAAATTTGGACTTTAAACTTTTTGACAATTACAATAGTTGATCTTTACGAGAAATTAATGTTTCCTGGTTAGCTCTTCCAATTTATTTAATACCACAGTTTACTTTATAACGTGGTTAATAAGTCATAAATGAACGTGGTTAATAAATCATAAGTGAACGTTTTACATAGCAAAACAAACAAGTAACTTTAGACAGTAGATAAAATTTTCTTACTGCGAGATGTCCAATAACGCCTTTTCAAGCAACACGCGACTATACTTAAAATAATACTATGCTCATGAATTTTTTAAGATTCTACAGCAAATATGTTAATTCTGATAACTTTTATTGCAATTGCTAAAAGCAGTTTGGGATATTTCTTGTAGGCATTTAAGATGTCGAACTTTTGGCGAGTTTTTGGGCGGTTGGCTCGGTTTTTTCCTGCATAGTGGAAAATCGGACTCTAATCTTAACACGCTACTTATCAATCACTTTATATCTGACTCACTATGTCCTTTATATTTGCTGTAAAATAGAGTCAGTTATGGTTAAATAAAGCAATTCTATATTATAAATTAAAAATACCTTTACTATGTTATTTCTACCTTCTAATATTCTTGCATATAATTCCTTGATCGGTTGCTCTGTTTGCAGGCGGATGCCAAGATGGTGTTCGATGTGGTGTCACGGATGGAGGACACGGAACCATTCTCGGAAGAGCTCACCATGGCTATGAAGAGACTCTGGGCGGATACAGGCGTCCAGGAATGTTTTGGACGATCCAACGAGTACCAGCTCAACGATAGCGCCAAATAGTATGATTTACCAATCTTTTATCAAATACCATTAATTCATGCATATATTACTGTCGATATGAGGGATGTTTCAAAACTTTTATTTCAAACTTTAAGAAAAAGGAGTCTATATATTCAAGCACAATTCGAAAAATTTGCTGTATTAAAATGGTCGAGAATATGCTTATTACATATCAATATCTTTTGCAGTTTGTACAAAAAGATTTGAAACACCCTGCATTAAGCTGGATGATTCTGAATTTTTCCGACAATACTTAAAGAAAATCTGTTATATCAAAACAAATAAAGATATATTTTCTTTATTACTGTATTCACGTTAGTTTGTCAGGATCTGAAATCAATATTTAATTGACTATATTTATATTGCATTACTGCCAATATTTTTGAAAAACGTAGTATTTGGAGTATTGTGCCAATATTTTAGCTTGGTGACAAAAGATGCCATGCAAACTTAAGAGTTCCAAATATATTTATATATTTATATACATGAAAAAACATTAAATATGTGTACTAGAGAACATTGTTTGGCCTAAATCAATTCGGGCCATACCATTATTATATAATTTGTCATGTTAAATGAATTCCTAAAGTAAGGTGACCTTGTATAAGAATTCAGAATTTGTGGACATTCAATTAGAACATGGAGCAACACCATATGGATAATTCAGGAATTATTGCAGTGGTTTACATAGCAAAAGTAGGAAGGAATTGCACGGCAATGCAACAACTGATAGCATTTAGCATACTCAGCAGCATCATTCAGATATTACGTTTTTCAGTTAAATATGTAGCTAATGCAAGAGGGAGTTATACTTTAAAGTAAAACTAAAAAACATGCACTTATTACATGGAAAATTCTAATATTATTCCAGTGATATAAATAATTAAAGAAGGGAGCTTACTGCTAATGTAGAAATGATAAAGGGATTTAGGGTATAATACAACTTACGAAGTATATCATTCATAATGAACAACGACGATCATTATTGATTGTAAGGCATCCAATTGTACAACTCTGCCCTACTTTAGCTTCATCGGACAATTAGAATAAGGCTACAATAGTCCAAAAACTGCCCTCTGGTATACACACACATATGACCGATGTGCCTATATTTTCTAGCGTAAAATTAACTTCTTTGCTGCATTCGTCAGCAAAGATTGTCAGAACCTGTTTGAATCACCCTGTTTAAAGTGTGGAAGCGAAGTTGCCGCATTTTATAGCACCAACAGATGTGCAAAATTATTCAGTTATAGAAATTAAATCTAAAAAGATTGCACAACTTTTCTCATTTGCGATAAATGGTCAAGAACAATGCGCACACACATGTAATAATTATCATGAACATGCGTGATTCCCTTTTACCTATATCAATATTCACATTGATTCAATTTCATTTATGCTTTCAATTACCAAAAGCTAGAAGACTAAAAAAATGTATACATCAATTTGGAAATTAATTAGAAATAGCCCAGGTATTTCCATTTTCAAAGGAATTTGCATTTTGCAAACACTAAATCTGCAAAAATGTACAAATTTTATTGCAACATTTTTATTTCTGCAATATAGTAGGAAAATCTCCCAATTATGAATAAAATCTCCCAATTTATATAATAAAAAAATTTAAATTAATTTCACTATTACTATGTGGGGAATGACTTAATTTCGGAAGCAGTTTCTTGTGTATACTACATTCCCAAAGAATAAAAAAAGAAAGCATTTACGAAATCGTATATTGCTATAAAAATACCCAGTGGACATTTTCAGCGTTCTGTGGTGTTTATATTTAGCAAATGTAGAAAAATCCGAAATTTTTAAAGTACCTTTAATTCTGCAATTTTTTGAATACCGTTGGCAGTCTCGAATGATTGAGTAAACAATTAAATAAAATTTTGTTGTTGTTATTATCGTTTGCAGAATATTTCAATTCCATTTATATCAAAAACCAAATCCTTACTCATTCAAAAAGAAGAAATTTCTTCATTTCAAAAGCACTTCCTTGGGTATTACGTCAACCAAAAGACTGAAAAAAAAACCTTCATAAATTCACATATTGCTCAGTAAAATTTCAGAATTTTTTCGTATTATCTACGATGCTTAAATTTAATAAAATGTAGATCTGTTAAATTCGCAAACTTTTAACATAAAATTCTAAAATTGCGTGTCATTTCGATTGCTAATAGAGATCTGAATAAGCAAAAGATTATTTTAAACAGCTGCACCTTTGTCATATGCAGAGTTATTTAATTCAGTTCATTTTAAGAAAAAAATCTTGGCTTATTCTGAAAATCTCAAAATCTTTATCTCAAAATAATTCCTTCGATTCCTTTCTATTATCCTAAAATAATTCATTTCTTGGATATTCTTTTATTTAAAAGTCTGCACAATGACCTTCACATATTTACATATTGCTCAGCAAAATTTCAGTATTTCTTCCAATATTCTATGAAATTTATAAGATGCAGGCCTGGAAAAATCTGTAAATATTTGTCAAAACTGAAATTACATGCAATTCGATTGCTAGTAGAGAACTGCTAGAAGAGAATTTATATCCCGCTTCTTTTTTTTAATCATATACAGAATGGTTTAATTCCATTCTTTTTAGAAGAAAATCTTTGCTTATTTAGAAAGATTGAGTTGTTTTCAATAATCTTCCTTGGGCATTCCTTTGTATGCCTTTTACTATCAAATGTCTTCACAAATTCTCATATTACTCAGAAAAATGTCAGCATTTTTCTTTTTCTTTTTTTTACGATATACTACGAAGCTAATATTTAATAAGATGGGGACCTGGAAAAAATATCTGCAAATCTTTGTCATAAAAATCTGAAACTACATGCCTTTTTCTACTGCTAATGGAGAACTGGATTACCAAACGTTTATTTACAGACCGCTTCTTTTTTATCGTGTGCAGAATAGTTAAATTATATTCTTTGAAAATGGAAATCTTTGCTCATTTAGAAAGATTGAATTCATTTATTTCAAAAGCTTTTTCTTGGACATTACTTTCTATCTACAAAACTTAACAAAAGCCTTCACAAATTCACATATTGGTCAACAAAAAGTCAGCATTTTTTAACGATATTCTACGATGCTTACATTTAATAAGATGGCAGCCAGAAAAAAAATCTGCAAAACGTTGCCCTAAAATTCTTAAAATGCATGCCGGTTCGATTGCCAACAGAGAACTGGATTGCCCAACGATTATTTTTAATCTGCTACATTTTTTTTGCTGTGCAGAATGATTTAATTCCATTCATTTTAAGACCAACTTCTGGTAAATTCCAGCAACAAGAAGTCAGAAAAGGAAAAAAATCATTTATAAATTCGCATATCCTCCAGAAAAAGATCCAGAAGACATTTGTTTATGTGCAGTAGTGGAGCCGTGAACGAAGCAGCAGCAAATCTTGTGTCTAGGGAAGGGACAAGTATCAACAGCATGCAGTGGCCGGATGTCGACTGTTGCAACTCGCCTTTCGATCGATCACAACAATCGTGGAAATGGGGCTCGTGATCCTATTCCACGACAGGCGACGCGCTCTCTCTTCCAATTCAGGCGCCTTCTGGCTGTTTTCTTTTTTGTCGAAGCCTGCCTCTAAAGCTAATGTTGCTTTTTGTTTGCTAAAGCGGGGGATACTATGATGTTGAAATTGGGATGATAGCAATTTCGTTTTGGCTCATTATTTGACTTGTTTCGAAATAGGCTATTATATGTCCTTTGAAGTGCTTAATTATTATTTAGTGCATGAAACAAGTACTGCTTGATTGCAGTTTCGTTTTGCTCATTGGTTCAGTTGGTTCGAAAGGAGTTATGAAATATCCATTGAAGTGCATAAGTATTACTCAATGTATGAAAAGTATATCGTTCTGAAATGCTAAATATCACTAAATTAGACTGAAATATTGCGTGCAGTCCATAACTGAAATTTTTCATTGTTACATAAGTGAGGATTTACCTGAGTAATAATGAATTAAATATTCCTCCAAAATGAATAATAATTATTAAATATATGAAATGTGTTATGATTTTAAAATGTTAAAGGCCACTTAGATGTATTGATTTTTTATTTGAAGTTCATAACTGTGATTTATGTTTTTGCATAATTGTATATTACGATTTAATGATTATTTTATTTTGAAATGGTTAGTAAAATATCTTCTAAAATTAATTATTATTGTTGAATATTTAAATGGAATGTAGCTCTAAATTAATCAATATAAAATGCTATTAAGATGAACTAAAATAAGGTCTGAATTTCGTAACTGAGATTTTTCGTTGTTCCTTAATTAATCAGTTCGATTTACGGATTGCTTGAATTATTTTTAAATGAGGAATAAAATATTCTTCAAAAAGAATTATTATTATTGAATGTATGAAAAAGATATTGTTTTAAAATGCTAAATACTGCTAAGAAATACCTAAGGTTTAGTCTTTTAAAATAATCATACTTTGATTTTTTTTTATTAGGAATTATATGGCATCTTAGAATATTGTGATGGTCTTCGATTTATTGATTATCTAAATTGTTTTGAAATGAGAAATAAATTCCTCTTAAATACACATTTCTTTTTATATGATAAGAAAAATTGTCCTAAAATGCTAAATACTACCAATAAGTGTCCTCTGAAGAGCATTTCTTTAAGAAATCCTACTTTGTGTATTTGAAAAATAATTATTTTGATTCTCAAACGGCAGAGAAAGGCATTTTATTTAATAATTGTATTGTTTTGAAATGAGGAACAAGATAATGTTTAATGTTCAGAGCTTCGGCTACCATTTTAAGAGATTATCCCTTTTCATTCATTTGAAGGAAGATTTTGTTGATGATAAACTTTATGTAGCACTAGCTTAGTTTTCTGAATACTGTATCTTCACAAAAAGATGTTAGTGTATGCGTTAAATGAAATAATATATGTGGAAAAAATAAAGAAAGATATTGTTATTATGACACCAATGATGAAGAATCTTTCTTGTCGGGAGTAAAAATTAGAAATCAAAGTTTTTTCATATCTTTTTTTGCTGTTCTCTCCCTTCTCCTAATTCGAATTCATTGGATCTATTTCTTGATAATTTCACTTTAATAGTCTCGTAATTTTTTACTTATTGCATGCCATTTAAATGCATTTTTTTTTCTTTTCGCTTGTTAAAAACGAATTATTTAGATAAGGGTCATATTCTCTAGAGATAAAATAAACAAAATACTTTTAAAATTTACGGTGTTTTAAAATACTTTTTAAACACCGTCCTCCAGTATTAAGCGTGAACAGATAGCAATTGTGAAGTGCCACAATTTCTAACCGCAAAAAAAAGAATCAATAAAATCTGACTTTAAAATTAAAATTTTGTGTTAAAATGAAACTTTTTAAATATCTATTCAGAAATATTCATTTTTAACAAACCACCATAATAAATAACCTGCTTTTAAAAACTTAATTTCCCGATATATTAAATTTTAAAATCTGAAACTTAAAATAAAGCAAGTGCTGAATCGCCAAACAAAGTATAAATTCCAGCAGATCATCTAAATAATGAATTATCTAGATAACTTACAGAAAGATGGTCAACTGATAGATGTAACTTCTTTAAATTCACCATTCTAGAACTAAGATGAAATTCGTTCTAGCTAATGAAACTAAATTTGTTTAACTTGAACCGAAAACACTAATGATTTGTATCTAATTTCAGACATAGTAAAACCATACAAGAACTATCTAAGAAAAATATTTAGAAAAATTTGTGAAAGTGAAATTGTTCATATCCCTGTTATTATAAAATATATTTTATGACCAGAAATATGTGAATCGTATAGAATGTGCTCTGTGAATATTAATTTATTAAATAACGCGAATTTGTTTAAATGCAGGATAGGATTGAAATTTTATTAATCTAAATCATTTAATTTGCCCTTTGCAAGCATTTTCCTTGTTTCCAAGTAACATGATTTGATATTATAAGAAAAAATTAAAATTTAAAACATGGCTTGCGTATTTTTCAGAAGTTTTTAACCAAGATTCTTAAATGCTACACTAATGGTTTCTGCTCACAGAATTCTATCGCCCACCACATTACTGTTATAAACTTGCTCACATTCAATATAATCCGTGCAATATTTCCAACTTTCTAATTGGGTTATTAAAAAATTCAAAAGAATTTTGATATTTAAACAAGATTATTTTGAGAGTTTAAGTTCAAAGTCACTTTTAATTAGATAGCCTATCTTTAAAACATATTCTAAAGTAATTTATTTCAAATGTACATTCAAGATACGTATATGGCAGTTATACTATCCAGTAAAGTGGCCACGTCATTATTTATTGAGTTCCAAATTATCTTACAGGATGAAATGAAGGAATCTAACACGTTTCGAAATTTCATAACATAAATCAAGAGATGGAAAGAAGAAAAACTAATTTCATCAGTCTGAAGCTTTATCAAGTTTGCTCCTTACAACCATAATTTTACTGATGTAGAATTTACTAATAATTTTGAAGCATAAATGGAGGCAGAAATACAATTAGAAACAAACTTTCATCTTACAAATTCAGTTTCGACAATTATAGTACACTATTGATAAATATGTTGTGTAGCTGCAAATGTGGCTACATCCCAAACAAAAAATTCCTGAAAAAAGTAGAATTTCTGTCTAATATAGTCAAAATGGCAATAAAAAAAAGATTGTTCGACATTTAGAATATTTAAGTGATGGGTTTCGGTATACATTTTATAACAATGGGGCATAAAAAAAGGGCAGAAGTTTTTATTTTCTTAATTTATTTTAGGGTTCTACAGTTTCATAGCAGTTTGAAATATAAATAATTTCTTAATTGTACGGAAAATTGAAAGTATAAATTTTTCAGAAAATTTTATTAAATAAAAGAGGTATATATCTTTAACAGAAGAAATCGATTGAAATAATTTTTTAAAATCATATTCTCGCGGACGTATAAATTCTTTTTCCATATTCACACAGAATATCAACTGGGCCTTTGGATTTCTCTCTCGTCTTTGAAATGCTGACTGTAGAATAGTTCTATAGAAACTCAATTTGTCTGCACATTCCCAATATGGTCCAAATTTATTCCTCAGTAATTTTTGCACTTCACAAAAGTTTTAGAAGGTTTACTCTTAAGCTTAGATTTACGATATCTCTAGTTCTGTTATTTTTTCCCTCCCTTCACTACTTATATTCTCTCACCTGTTTCAGATCTATAAAAAAGACTCTCTTTGCAACGATGTTTTATTAATTTTGTTAGTTTATTACAAAAACATATTTTTATCGGTATGAATTTGTAATGCCAGTTCACCGATTGTTTCATGAAAACACTGTTGATTTTCTTTTAATCATAATCGGGATATTTTACATCTAGTTTAATAACAGTTCCATTTTCCGAAGGAATTTCTTCATGTTAATTTGGTACAACGTAGGACTTGATTTTATTCGTTTCCTTTTTAGTTTGTGCAAGAAAATAAAAGAATTCTCATGGAAGTTGTAAAATGTGCTTTATTTTCTTGAAATGTCTAGGAGCATGCTTTTCCACCAGTATTGAAGCATTAGCATTAATATGGTGCTTTCGTTTTACCTTCTTATTAACTACTCACAGAGTACGCATTGTTCTAAAGGGCTCCCCGCGAGTGTAGATCACGGAACGTTCCACGCCTCCTTTGGAAGTCTAAAAGGCAGAGAAGTACGCTCAAAGCACTGTAGAAGGAGGGTAGAATGTCAGCAAATAAATATGCTTAGTTACAGCATGAAGATAATACTTCTCAGGAATCGGAGGATATCTCTCAGAAATCCGTGTCGGTAGATTTTAGAGATTAAGATTCTGGAAAGTAGGTTCAGTGACATTTTGAAGGACTATTTTTCCCCGATGATTTAACCAGAATAATGCTCATAAGAAATTGTTTTTCTTTTCTTAAGTAAATGAAAATCTATATTTGGATCTGAGAGCAAAACTAGAATATAGATAATGTTGTTAAGAAATTCCAATTGTAAATTATGAAAATTGTTAATGGTATTACTAAATAAGCGTTGTTTAATATGTAAACTCGTACTTCAAATTTTTTGAAGAAATTGCATTAATAAGTAGGTAGAGTGAGTTTTATTAACTTTCATTTTGAAATGAAATAGCTTTTGAGTCATTGAAGATAGTATTTGTTTATTGAAAAATATCTTGGGAAAGGTATTCAGTGGATAATGTTTTCACAGTGAAAACTTTCAAAAATGACACAATAGCGCAGCTTTCACAAAATAGAATTTTTTTTTCCTTATATATCATTTTGAATAAAACAATAAATTTAAATTTACTTATTAGATTTTTAATCATTGCTTTAAAAGATTTTATTAACTTTTCAATGTTAAAAAATATATATTGGGTTTCTCCAACATAAATATCAGTTTTAACTCTTTTCCTACTAAAATACCGAAACACCCTTCAAGCATGGTAAGGCGATCACTTAAATCGCCCTAATATATCTACAAAATCCCTATATATCCCTATCGCCCTGTTCACCCATCCTTCATTAAATATGATTCATGAATACCTGAGGCACGAAGATTGCTCGTTAAATTGATTCACTCCGAAGGAATAGTTGAACCCATTTCCTAGAAGATATCTCTTTAATAGCTGTCAACTATGCAGAGTCTTCTTTTGTAGCTCAACCTCTTAAGAATACAAGCTGTCATTGCGTTTTTTGAAGTGGATAAGAAGTTCCTTTTATTTTTTAAAGAGGGTTGTTCAGCAGTTCGAAGTTTCAGTTTTCCGAGTCTCTTATGGAACAAAAGATTAATAATAAAAAAAATCTTATCTTCAGAAGAATATATTCGGTTTGAATGATATATTAAAAAAAAAGTAAAAAATGATATTAAACAATTTTCCTTTGTTATCTTTTTCAATGAGCGTATTAGTGGTGACATCTAGTGTGGTTCTGAGCATTTATTTCAGCTGAACTTTTCAAAGCGATTAAAATTGCATTGCATTTTTCTTCATTATAAAAACATAAATTTTTCTTTTACTTCTGGAATATAACTCACTGTTTTTCACGTGATTTTTTTTTTTTTTGTATAGTACGGTTTCCCATTATGGAACACTTTTCAGGAGTCTAATAAGTATTTTATAAGTTAGTCTAATCGTGAGCTGGACTGTACCCTGATATGCGTTCTTAATACCGTATTTTTATTTAGAATAATTAAGACACTAAAATAAATGTCATTAAATTTAACAAGATTTCTCACATATTTTTGTGAATAATACTCTTTTTTTTAAACATTTTTTGAAGTAAATTACGCAATTATGTTTATATTCTCAATTTGGTTAGAAATGGTGTAAACTACCTTATTTAATTGCATAAATTAATTTATAAAGTGGCACTTATAAATTTGTTTTTATAAACAATTGTAAACATTGGTAGTATTACTGGCATTGCAGCAACTTATCTTTATTCGATTGCATATGTTAAAAAGTTATTCGTGCATTTTACTAAATGTACAAAAGCTACTTTTACAATTCCTGCCATTGGTCTATTTTATTTATGCACATATGTTGAAGTATATTAATTATAAGTGGTATTTATTAAGGGTACCGTCATCCTGGCATAGGGGTAGCGTGTCTTCCCTGTGATTCTTCTTCTGTGTTCTATTTGTGAGGTGTGTGAATGTGCCCTCCTGTAAAAAGGGGTGTTGCAAGCGAATGTGGCGCATGAAGTAGCTAAGTCGTACTCTTGGCCCTACTTGGAAATACAGAAAAAACAGGAGACGCTCACTCGGCTTAAATCGCTGACAGATAACTGTCAGCGGGCTTGTAAAGTGCCATAACACAATAACATCAAGGATGCTTACTTTATTTTTCTGGCATATCAGCAACTTACTTTTATTCGACGCATAAATAAAAAAATATATATGTGCTTGCAAATAACTATATAATAACTACCTATTATTAACTGCAACTTACTCTAGTTAGAAAATAGGCTAAGCAAGTGGCCAGGAAATTTAAACTTTCTCACAAGACCACTGATACATGTTCTATGAAAAACTGAAGCTCGGCGAATTTAAAGAAGTTGTCAGCAGATATTGTCAGATTTTATAAATACCTCTCAAACATCAATGTGGATGGCTTTGTTCAGAGTTTTCAGCAATTGAATATGTTCGTCAACTTCTTGTGCAGTTACGATCTTAGCCGTAATTTCGCTTCGGGAATGGGTGATCATGCACACTGCATTCCTGCGCAATGCATCTACATGCTTCATTTGTTGACGTGCTCTGTGAACTACTTCGTACTTGAACTCCTCCGAAATAATGCTCATCTAGCTATCTTAGGCACCAGGTCTTTCTTTTCCATTGTCTTTTGTAAGGCATCACAGTCGGTGACTGTCTTAAATTTTGTCCCCAAAAGATAATTTCGAAATATCTTCAATACTTCCATAATCGTTAGCACTTCCAGCTCATAACTTGATAGTTTTTCTTGCTGTGGCTATGTCTTTCTACTCATATAGTGAATTGGATGTAGTTGTCCATCATCGGAGAGTTGTAATAAAACTGCTCTGAAGCCATGGCTATTAGCATCTGTATGCAATACAAGAGGTTTCCCTTGCTGAAAAATGTGGAGTATGGGACTTTTACATAAAAGTTCTTTTAGGCGTTGAAATGCCTGCTTTTCAACGCCTAAAAACTACTCATATAGTGAAATGCCTTCCAAATTCAAATTCTGCACTTCTACGAAGTAAATCTCTTCGTGGTTTTGCAATTTTTGAATAACAAATTTTAGAACAAATTTTCTGAAATATCCTGTGAGACTTAGAATCTTTGCATTTGTTTAATATTCTTAGGTTCAGGGAAATTTTGAACATTAAGAGTTTTATGTGATGAGGGACGAATTGTACCCTCTTCGATAATATAGCCTAAAAATTCAATTTTTCGTTTTAAAAATTTGCACTTTTTAAAATTAATTTCTAAACCATATACAGAAGCTACTTTTAAAACACGTTTAAGTTTTTCCAAACCATCTGTTTCATTGCGGGAAGGTATAATGAAATCATTCATATAAATTACAATTGTATTATCCCTATTAGATTCCTGAAAACATGATATATGAATCTTAAGAATACGCTAGGACTTGTGGACAAACCAAATGGAGTCCTTTAAAATTCGAATAAACCTGCATGACAAATGAATGACAAATATTTGGTACATTTTCTCTCAATCTCCTAAATGATCGAGAACCTCCTCCATTTGAGCCACAGGAAAGGAATCTCCTTTTTTGTTCAATTGTCTGAAATCCACGCATAACCTATGTGTACAATCTCGCTTTTTTGCATAACAGAATTAGGAATGCATATTCAGAACAAGAATATTTGATTATATGAATTTGTAATCATTCGTCTATTTGTTTGTCTATATTTTTTTTGCTCTGCGAACGACAATCTTCGAGACCGTTGCCGTACAGGGATATCTTTTAATACAACATTTAAGCGTAAATCAGTGCCTCGAGGTTGTTTAGCTGGTTCATAATTTTTTACCAATTGCAGAACCTGATCGCGTAAACAGCCATCAACAATATGGCTAACATCAAGTGATTCGCTCTCAATTACTGCCGCAAAAAATGGAAGTTTATTCTCAATCCCTGCAGAAATAGAATTTATCTGTTTATTCTGGACACTTTCCAATTCATTTTGCTGAATAATACTCGGACATTTTGACGGGAATATTCTCTCAATTACCAATTGATCACTTATAACTGCCTCAATCTCAACAGGTTTATATTCTTCATTAAAGGCAAATGAGAAAGTAGCAGTTTGAGCAGAAACTTCATTTCCAAAACAAGTTTTAATTTGTATATTTCCCGATGTTTTTTGGGTTTTTTTGGTAGGAAAAAATGACTTTTTAACGGTTTGAGATGCGTGAGGATAGAACCAGAGATCTTGTGGTTCGCAATCCAGTAACATAACCAGGATATAAAAGCATATGCTCGGGTAGCGTAGTTGTTAACTAGCTGCTATTCACCACAACTTGTTTAATTTACAAGCTCACTTCCTTAATATTTTAGAAATTTTATTTTTTTTTCCATCCACAAGAATATCAATATATTCTAATTTATTACTGAGCATATTTTTTGGCTTAGTTCCGATTCCTGATATTACAAACTGATTTCCTGTCTCACTTTCAATTTTAGATTTTCCGAATCGTTTTGGACAGTTACGAGCGAAATGAAAGCTTTCCCCCGAATACATAACAAATCCTTTCCGGTTTAACATTTTGATTTTTGTTTCGACGGAATGACTCACTTTTCATCGCTTGTTTTTGAAACCCAGATGCTTTCGTTTCATTAATGTGTACTTTAGAATTACTTACTTCAGATATTGATTTACCACGAGATGAAAAAAAAAATCACATTCGCAACCTAACTGAGTTGGCGGAAACCACGTTTTTCCTTCGCGGATACCAATATGTTCTTTTGTTCTGAAATCCAATCTTTCATACAATTTATCCGTCACAATTAGATCACATAATTTTTTAAAATCCTTTTTTTATTTCTCTTACTTGTCAATAACATTCAAATGTCACAGTTGGTCATGATGCAAATTGCACATGTGATTCATTTGATAAGCGTTGAGCATTTTTGAAATTACTAAGACATTCTCGAGCAGTAGGCTGAAATTCAGCTAAAAATAACTCTTTTAATTTTTCATAATCCGACAATTCTTCCACTGTTGTATACTTTAAAACATTGTTAGCTTTAACCCCTAACAAATTAATTAATATCTCAGCTTGTAAGTCTTTAGGAACTTCTTTAGTAACGAATGCTTTTTCTAAGGAAGTAAGAAATATATGCAATGCATCGGGTTTCTGTAACAGAAATTGTTAGTGTTTTAATAATTTTTATTAAATTTTCAACACTAAAAAGAACGTTTGTTAGCTCAACAAGCAATGATTTTTTTTTTCAATTTTTCTAGCTCAATCTCCTTCTCGAGGTGGGCCAATTTCATTTTTTTTCAATCCGATCCTCAACGATCGATTTGGCGATGTCACGGACAAATTCTTGATCCGTTTTGAACACATCAGAATTATCAATTAATTTCTTAAGTTCCATAATTTTAACATTTTCTGGCACAGTTTCATCGAGTTCTCCGCAAATATTTTTAAATCACACTTCTTTAAATTGTTTAAAATGCTCATTTTCAGAAATAAGGTAGAATAAATATAAAACAGAAATAACATAGTACCTTTTAAAATATACTGTTCACCGGCTCCAAGCCCCCATGGTTGTGGGTGTGATGGGTTTTAATGCAACAGCTCATTTGAATTAGCTTAATTGTTTTATTTCTTGATTAACAAACGATGATTATGATGATGTTTACAAGTGAGAATTCAATGATGAAGAAAGAATTTATATTACATGAAGATGGACAGTTGATGTTGTTCAAAGGATCTTTCACACCTATGCGTGGTACATTGGGCATTTGCAGATGAATTCTTCTACGCAAGAATTTCAATTTCGGCCTTTTTCAGAGGATTATGTCTTTCCAATTTTCGGTCACACCCTTCTCGGCTGACGTCCGTCTCTCCGCTGGTGAACTCTGAACTCTACCCTCGAACTCCTGGCTAACGCCGGAAGAATGGAGAGCGCCCTCTCGTGGAATTAATTTACCACGCACGATAACTCAAAATCCAATAAAATCATTGCTTGAATGTTACATTATAAATTTCAAATACGAACAATATGGGCAATGAAATGAGGCAAAAGTTTTGTAGCTAATGAAATACTTTTTTTTTATTTATAGGCGTTTATATTAAAATTAAATTGTAAATAAATGAGGAAAAATGCATATTTACGCGTATTTTCTATCATAATTCACATTCTCTTTAAAAAAATTTCATTAATTTTTGGATCATTTCATAAATTATTTACCCCTATAAATAGCGTACAAAAAAATGCGACAGCAGCATTAAAATTTGACGTAGAATATTAACAGTTTTGATCGCATTTCATTAAAATTTATTACAAATTCCCCTGTTTCTCAAAAAATAACATATTTATAAAAATAAAGTTAATATTTTCATATTTGTAATTGGCAACGCATGTAAATCTAATAAAAAATTAGCAAAAATATAAATTTTTTTAAAAAAATTGTTTCTTACATAAATCTACAGTCGAAACAATTGGTCACCAATGGCGACTAGAAATTAAAATAATCTGTATTTATTGCAAACTTATTTAGTAACTAATCCAATAACAATTTTTTTAAATCTAATTAATTGCTCTCCTCCATCAGTCATGCGTTTCCATAATATGCCTAGTCGGAAATAATGTGTATTAAGAAATTATACATGTATTTTACTGTATAAAAAATAATGTTATCGTATTATTTCTGGAGTAATTTTTTTCATACATAAATAAGAGAATTATTCCGTGTATTTTATATAGTGTTACTGTGACTTCTGCCACTTGAGTAGCTCATTTTTACTTTGATTGTATTTTTCAGTTTCCTGGACGATTTGGATCGTTTGTGCAAGAAGGACTACATGCCAACAGAACAAGATATTCTGAGAACGCGAGTGAAAACCACCGGCATAGTAGAAGTTCATTTCTCATTCAAGAATTTAAATTTCAAGTAATCATCTCACAAATTTATGAATGCCTTATTTTATCGTGCCAAATTTATGAATGCCTTATTTATTCAGTTACTGTAAATTTTTAAACAGAATTTTCTTTATATTTTGTTAATTTTTCTGAAAAAAGAGAAGCTTTTATAGGAGATGTTTGCGTTTTACTATTGGAAACACCTCCAAAGAATACAATTTTATATGAAATTAATAATCTTAAAATTATACATCATAAAGCAGAATGTTTTGTCTTTTAAAATTATTTATTCGAAATGAAGTAGGCAGTCATATAACTGATTGGAATTAGTTTGTATGTGAGAAATTTTATTAGAAATAATCTAGATTTGTCGATAATTTCTTAGTATTTGTCCCACTCTAGCTCATTAATGCAATTCCTTTCATAGCAATATATATTGTTCAATGAATTGTTCCAAAAATATATTATTTCTAAATAATACTACACTTGTGTGCAAAACTTAAGCAACAATGCAAATTTTAAGCCTATAGCCATGAAATTGCAGAAAAGGAGTTCTTGTGATCAGTACAATGAACATGTAATTCAAGAGAAAGGTCATGCGTATGCAAATATCAGGAACAAAACGTCACAGGCGACATGAGCGTACGCAAAACACGTGCGGAAGGCGCGTGCAGCTTAACACTACAATAAAAGGAAGGACGGAGACGCAATTAAAGACATTCGCTGCAAGTGTACGTGAGTTCATTCGTGAAATATGGCTAGCAGAAATCACCTGGACGATTTCACACGTGGAAGAATGATCGGAAAGCTGGAGGAGAGGCGTAGTGTGACCAGTGTAGCTGAAGAGTTCGGAATCAACAAAAGTGTCGAGCTTGAAAAGCCTTCCAAACCACAGGTACAGCTGTGAGAAAGGTTGGTGGTGGCCGCCCCAGGAAAACAACTGCAGTGGATGACCGATATATCGTCCTGCAGGCGAAAAGAACCCGAAACCAGTCAGCAAACGTCATTGCTCAGCAACTGTGTGCAGCAACAGGGCGACAAGTGTCGCGTTTTACTGTGTCCAGATGCCTTCACAAAGGTGGTCTATTCGCCCGCCGTCTTGAACGCTGCATCCCTTTGACAGTTTCCCACCGGCGGCACCGTTTAGAGTGGTGCAGGGAGCACAAAAACTAGACATCTCATCAATGGAGTCGTGTCCTCTTTACAGATGAGAGTCGTTTTAGTGCCACAAGCGATTCCCAACGCCAGTTGATTTGGAGAGAGGTCGGGACACGGTTTCATCCCAGTAACATCACGGAAAGAGACCGTTTCGGTGGTCCTGGACTTGTTGTATGGGGAGGCATTATGATGAACGGGCGGACTGAGCTCCACGTTTTCGACAGAGGTTCTGTAACTGGAGATCGCTATTGTCAGGAGGTGATCCTTCCCCATGTGTGTCTGTTCCGAGATGCCATTGGATCAGACTTCGTTTTTATGGATAACAATGCACGGCCACACAGGACTCATGCTGTTGAGGAGCTCCTGGAAAGTGAAGATATCACTCGAATGGATTGGAATGGATTGGACTCGAATGGAAATATATTAATATATCTGTGAATAATTTGTTCGTGTTTCTTATAAGTAGTATTACTTTTTAAATGCTACCTACTTATGCAAAAATAGCTCTTTACAAGCAGTGTCGGTTCATCAGCTTAGAAATTAGCAATGCTACCAAACGTTATTCATCAAGAAATTGCAAATTTAAAAACATTTTATCCATATAATGCCTAAAGTTTTCAACAAATCTATATATGATGTTTGCTGCATTTTAAATATATTAAATAACCAATATATAATGTGAACTATTTGGGTATTTGAAGGAAATTAAGCAAATAAATGTGTCAAAGGTATCCATACATATTTCCATCTTCACCCAGTCAGCTTGAAAGGATTGTCCAAAAGCTGAATATCCAATAACATATACAATAAATGTTGAGCAAGTTTCATCGTTTTTTTGTGTGCAATGATGAATAACAATTGATCTCTCATAAAAAAGTTTTCATCTAGTAAACGATTTAAAAAAAATTACCTTCTTGCCGTTTTTTTGTAAAATAAATTCTAACAAAAATGTTCAATAAAATAGAAAATCAAGGCAAAAAAAGAAAAATAATAATCGAGGAAACAAAGGCAAACTTTGGAAGGAAGTGAAAAAAAAAATCCGCACTTTAAACTGGGTCTACCCTGATTGCAATCTCGGCATTTCTAAATTGAAAGAGAGAAAAGGAGTGCCGTTCCTCTTCAAATCAACCAATCAGTTGTGAGGGCAGTGACATTTTATAGTTGCATGAAGAATCGCTTCAACATGTGTTTCTCTTGCTTGTTGGTTCATTGCTTGTCATATCTTTACTTTTTTGTTGTTATTCTATATTTTCCTTGATTATCGGTTTTTCAGAATGACAAAACAATAGAAATCCTCAAATAGAAAAAATGACAAAATTCGATAAAGAAAGAATTAAAAAATAATAATAAAGGCATGGACTACTGCAACTCTGCATCACTAATAGACAACCTCCTTATCTACAAGTGCTCCGGATATGAAAACTTTCAAGAGAATGTCCCCATTAACAGGTTTCACAATGGACCGTGGATGCACTCGTTTCACGGTGAAAGTCTGAAACCAGCAGGCTTTTTATTAAAAAAAACTCGTAAAAAGCTGATGCAGCCATTTCAAAATATTAGTTATGAATTACATCGATAAATGGCGCTGAACGAGCGATTCATTAAATTTCAACAAGCAGGAAACTTGTCAGATGTGTTAGTCGGAAACACAGATCCTACATTCTTGTACATCTAACATGCATACTTGTTGCAGTTATGGAGCGTCATCCGAATAAATCTGTCTGAAAACACGCAGCTTATTCTGGAATCAAGACATCTAGCACGCATAGTATTCAACAGAAGACACACAAGTTTCCGCACAAGATTCAAGGCCCACGGTATACCAGTTCGAGCTATAACGAGTGGATTTTGGTACAAAATGCTCAACATGATTGATGGTTCTGGTTTCTATGTTTGCCCAATACGGTTTGCAAATGAGACGCATTTCCATCTGGATGATGTCGTTAATACGCACAACTAGTGGTTTTTGGTTACAGAAAAAGCCACCTTTTGTCCCATTTATAATCGCACCACCTTCCAAAACTTACCGATTGGGCTATAATCTTCTACAAAGGCATCATTGGGCCTTTTTTTTTGTGAAAAACAGTAACTACTAGCTGGTATTTTGAGCTCTTACGAGAATTTGTCGCTATCCAACTAACATGGGACAATCAATCAATCACGGTGTGATTCATGCAATACGAAGTTCACACATACACAAGACACTTTTAATTTTCTGAGCCAATATTTCAGTGATAGAGCTGTTTCATTGAACTTTTCGACATTTAAAGGAAAAGACATGGACTGGCTTTAATATCCATTCGACCTCCAACCCCCAGCGACAATTTTCTATGGGAAATATTTAAGGGAGCTGGAGGAGGCTATTTGTCAAGCTTCGAGATTTCCGATTGCCGGTGACTAATTACAGAGAATCACTGATAATGTTGTCCTTTGTTTGCTAAGTGTACGTTTTGAATAGCTTTTGGTGTAAATAGCGCGCACGTGTACTACCATGGCCAGACAATTTACGGTAAAGCATTTTTTAGCGTCATCTATTGGCCCAATTTATATCTAAAGTTTGAAGGTTTCTACATTACGATTATCTTAATATGCATATTTTTCTTTTCAAAGTTCGGGGCTGTTTGTGAAACACTGTGCGAATGTGAAATGATTAAAAAATGATGCTGCTTTTAGGAAACATAATTATTTTATTTGCAGAATTTAAAATTAATATAATTTAGAACAATTCATAAAGATATACATATTACCGACTAAAATTATGCAATAATCAGCTAGAATTGAAAAAATACTGAGCATATATTATTAATTTTGCGTTATTGTTATGCGATGATGTTTTTGTCACAAGCTCATTTGTGTCTTCAAAAAAAAAAAAAAAAACTGCAAGTATTTAAGCATAGTTTTTTTCATTAATTCACTCAAAAATGAATTACTGAAACCTAATCAGTTAATACGTGATCAGTTCTAACTCCATCCAGTTTTAAAATAAATGGCAGAGCATTTCGTGGCATTTAAATTCTTTAAAAATTTTAATAGCGTTCCGAATAATTTTGTGTTATAGGTGCTAGCTATTTGTTTTATATGCTTAACAATTAGCATATTATTCCTAATATGCTAATAGTTAAGAAACCTATTGTGTTTATAGTGTCATATAATGTCGTAGATTCCAATACTTCTAAATCAATCATGGAAGAAATATTTTATGTTGATTTTCATTGGATTAACTTTTGTATGTAGTCATATATTTTTCATCATATTTGGTTATCGGCATGCATTCTTACAAATCACATTTATATCTTATAATTTTTTAAGTCACACATTACTATACTTCTAATGAATTTTTCTGTTAATATATTTAATATTTTATCAAAAATTATTATTACAAATATAAATATTTAAAAATATTAAAATGTAATATAGTGAGTAATATTTCAATAAATATGATGCTAGAATAATGAGGGCGGATATACACACGCCTTGAAAATTCTTGAAATGCACACATTCATTCTAATAAGGGAATGAAAGAATCTTAAGACTTTTCAACATGATAAGTCATTTTTCTTCTGGACATAGCATCTGTTCTGAACAATTGTTCTTAATGATCAGCTGCTATTTCATCCGAGACAAAGAAAAATCTGTAGATTTTTTTTTTCTTTCCTTTCTTTCTTTCTTTCCTAATAAAGGATCAAAGTGAAGAAACATGTCAATTTCTGCTTGTATGAGTGGTTGAAGCGAAAACATGTAGCAGCTGATCCATGTGATATCTGGCGATTTTATATATATATATATATTTCTAATAAAGGATCAGTACAGATCGATAATATGGCTTTTTTGTTTCTGTAAGAGAGGTTGAGTTCTAGTTTAGATTATTTTAGTTATATTTATGAAGGTTTTCGAAGGAATACTATCTGGGGACAGATTTCACATTTTTCAATCATGGTCAGATGACGAGAATGACGTTTCAGCGGAATTCCTTTACCGAACTTCAACGTCACACTGTGAGTGTTAAAATGAAAAAGTTAAACAATTTGTGTACGTGACTCTATTTCTTTTTTCTCTAATAAAGGACAAATTTAAACCAGCAAGTGACTCTTTTTAAATTTCTATATGAGTGATGTAAGAGAATATAAGTATCATTTGATTAACGAGAGGTCTATAAACATTCCATATTTCCAATAAATGATAGACGAAGGCTATTGACAAGTTCATTTCTACTTATATGGGTTGGCTGAAAAGAGCTGATAAAATCATTGGTGCAAGAGATATCCATCACTTTCTGCCTTAGGGCTCTTTAGTTTATATGATTAAAAGATCTGAAATGTGAGTAAATATTTTCTTTAATAATGGATCAACTTGGACGAATAGAGTGCAATATGTCTATTTTGAGTCTATGTCTGTGTTTCAATAGATCATATAAAGCAGTTGGTGAACATCAGTAGATTCTTTACGCCCCCCCCCCCCTCCATCTTATAAAGGATTAA
This sequence comes from Argiope aurantia, assembly GCA_026543865.1. Taxonomy (NCBI): domain Eukaryota; kingdom Metazoa; phylum Arthropoda; class Arachnida; order Araneae; family Araneidae; genus Argiope; species Argiope aurantia. The sequence continues at coordinate 59,292 of JAPMOR010026819.1, read as the reverse complement.
TGTTGACATAACATTTTTCAGGCAGTACGAAATGATTGCAACTTTACATTCTAAGGCAAATATTTTTCCATGTTCTTTAATAGTTTCTTGAGTTATTTTCTTTATTATCACAAAAAGTGCAAAGCTTCGAATATCGTTTGGTATACATTCGATTCATTCCACTTGGTTCCCTTCTGTTTTTTTTTGTTTTGTTGGCAACCACTTGTTAATACACTTTCACAAAATGGTGGTTAAATTATATCATATTGTTAATAAAGTATCTACAACTTGTAAGTATTTGAAAAAAATAATATATAAAATTTTCTGACAATTTAAATTTATTTAAATTAAATACAATTAATTCTAATTATGACCCCTCTATTGTATTGTTTGCCTTAAAAAGTTCTGGGTTTTCGGTTTGGCGCGACATGGTGTCAGTAGGTGTTTCGAATAGGTATTGATTAGTACATTTTCAACTAACATAATTCTTTATATACGATTCTTTGCATTTTAAGTGGCGATACGTTAGACCTCAGTTACATTGTATATAATAGCAAAAATGTTCTTAATCACTCGGCATTTTTCTATAGGTAATTTTCCTTCTTCTAGGCTGTTTGATGTAGGTGGTCAGCGATCTGAAAGGAAGAAATGGATCCACTGTTTCGAAGATGTGACAGCGATCATCTTCTGTGTTGCTATGAGCGAGTATGATCAAGTTTTACATGAGGATGAGACCACTGTAAGTACACTCTAAATACCTATTTCTCGCCAATTAGCATCTTAAATTTGATTTGGCGACTTTATAAAACAATACAATATTATTAAAAAAATTTTAATGCCAAACGTCGATATATTCAAAACTTGCAAAAAGTGTCAACGGCGATATATAGTTGAGTAAACGATGGCACTTTGATTTAAAAAAAAATTAATACAATTGACTTTTAATTTATTCTTCCATTACTTCGTAATGTGCTCCTTTTTAAATAATTTTATGAATATCTTTTTTACTTTATTTTCATGAGCTTTTCCTCAAACCTCATCGAATTCGTCAAACTGGTCCGGCATTCTTCGATTAAATATTATACTTTCGGTCGGAGCTAAAAGGATTAAAAGCTGAAAGCTGATGAAATCTACTTTAATGTTCCTCTTTACATCGCCAAGGCTGTCAAAAATGCCAAGTCGTCAATGTAACAGATGTGAAACTCAACAAGTCAAAACATTAATAAACAAATAGGTCTTAGAGTTGCTAGAAGAACTACTCCACTTGCGTGTTTTGAGTTACCGTTTTGACGACCAGGTCAAAGAGCACATTAAAGTAATTTTAAGCCTAAATTTAATTCTAGTTAATATTATATTATATATTGGTTTATAAAATTTGCTCAAAAGAATTAGGAATTTTCGAAACCATTTTGTCTTTCTTAATTCTATAAATGGTTTATCTTTCTAATTATGTCATTAATATTTAAGTTCTCCTAAGTTTGCATAATTTTAATTTCACATGACAGAATTATTCATTTACAAATCTTAAATTCTACCAACTGTAATATTTTCTGATTGCTTAATCACGGCTACCTCTTATGCCAAAGGAGCCGAGTTGCCAATCCAAAAAGCAAGGTGACCATTAAGGTAATCCTAAGAGTAAAGCAGATAAAGATTAACTAATCTTCAATTTTGGAAAAGAATTCAAAAATACAAATTTTTAGTCCTTATTTATTGGGATTTCGGTATCATCAAAGTCTGCCTTTTGAAACTTTAGGGACAGTGTTGATTTTAGCTCTTTTGAATTCTCAATGTAAAATAAATTCTATAAACTTTCTTTGAATTCGGGCAGTTTCACTATGCAGTGCTGGTCTTAATAAGAGAAAATTATAGCAGAGCTTGCGTTGCCTGCGGCGTCCCAACTTGGTAGTGGGCAGATTTTTTTTTATTTTCAAGAAACGTTCCGCTGCTTCACTAGTCACAGAAGCGGCCTTATTAACTTAACGGAACTTATTAACTTCTTTAGACCACTGTAAAAAAGGATTTTATAGAAATATGAAAAGAAAGAATCTAAAATATCACTATAGTTTGATGCTGGTGACATTCTTTTTGGCACCTTCAATTGCCTTTCTTTCTGTCTCTTAACACATCGAAAATTACACAAAAAGGAGTAAAAGGTTCTAAGAATTCAGTTAAAGCGAAGGCCTTGTAAGAAGGTCGGAAAATACTGCTCAGTGGGAGGTTTCACGCACAGCTGATTTTGGTAGTTAAAATTTCGGGAGATCTACTGTTTCATATCTGGTCTGTCTGAAAATTAAATCTCGTGCATTGAAAGGAACGGACTCTTTTTGCAGAATTTCAATCCAACTGTTTCCCTAGTAGCACACAAATATGGTACAATATTCTATGACATTGATCTATATTCGCAATGTTGTTTAATATTGTAGAATATTGTTTAATATCATATAATATCTCACAAAATTGAACAATATTGTGCTACAGTCTGTGCTACCTGGGTTTTCAGTAAAATATTTTCTTTTAAGCAATAATAAAAATCTCCATTTATAAATATTATTAAATCTGATGGTTTTCATTAGAAAAGATTTCTTTTTAAATAAATTTATCTATTTTTAATATGAATAAGACGTGCTGAAATAGACGTATTCTGTCTGGAATAATTCCAGGAAACATGTAATTGGTAAACAGCACAAACCCATTCGGAAACTCTCTTGCTTAAAATGTATTTGGTAATTTCATAGACACCGCAAATTTATTTGTTGCATGCTAATAATGAATCTTGAAACCAGATACAGCTGGAAGTAGTCACTTAAATGGTTTTACTGGCTGAAAAACCAGAAAAGTAGAGAAATTTTTTGGAATCCCTGAATCCTCCTTAAGGAAAACAAATTTATCAACTGAATCTTTCGGAAAATTGTGTTTTGCAGAAGGTTTTTCCTCAGTTTCCCAAGATCAAGAATCTGAACCCACTCAAAAAGTAGTGAAATAAAGTCAGTGAATGAAATGAGCCCATTTAACTTCCGAAAGTTGGCTTATAATTTTGTTGAATCTAATTATATCAAAACTAATTTCAGTAATCGACGAAAATAATTAGCAGGAATTGATTGGTATTATTTCTTAAACGCAGTATATCTATATGATTATTAATTCTGTAAAGTGAAAGTAATTATGTATCGTGGCGAGATATTTTAGCACCAAATTTAGTAATTCGCCGATACATTTTCTGAAATTTTTGAGATTTGGGACACATTTGGCAATGTAATTAGTAACATAATATCATGAAATTTTTACTCTTTTTCTGGGAAAATTCAGATTTTCCGAGAGTATATAAAAGTCTTACTTCAGTCGCAGAAAAAGGAGTTGCTATTGTGCTTTTTGTGACTAACTTTGAAACACGGTCATTGACAGATTATTGTCAAGAAGAAATAATTTTTAAATACTATTAAACTGTTGAACTTCTTCAAGGATCTGAGCCTATTTGCTACATAATGTCTTGAATTTGTCCCGTCTTCTGTGAGCGAGCTCACAGATTTTTATGATGTTTTATTATTATTATTATTATTTATGATACTCTAAAACAGAAAACTGGAAGCTTTACTTCATGTTCTCAAAGAAAACATCATTTAAAAAAATTGCATTTTTATGGAATTCATACCGTCACCAAGTTGAAATGTAATCGTTATTCCATTTTGATGCCAACTTTAGAATTTGACACCAACTAATTTTAGTAGATTTTGGCGCTTTTAAAACTGAAATAGCAGTATTAAAACGATATAATAATAGCTTGGAGTAGGCGATTGGGTATCTGAATTCTTAAAAATATAACTATTCTTGAGGATATTCCTTGATTCTAAGCGACATGCATTTCTTGTGAATTTTGTTTAAACACCAAACGATAAATTACGATTTCATCATCTCTTTCTCTCCCTTTCTTTTTATTATTTTATAATCAATAAATAAAAAAAATGCATCAGAATTAGATGAAAAATTTTGAAAATAGTTCATATATATTACGTTTAATGATCAAGATTTGTTTAGTACTTTTTTACTGCCCAATATTGAAATAAAAAATAATCTAGAAAGTCTAATTTTTTTATGACAATTATGCATATTCGTGACTAAAAAAAAATACTTTTTTTTACAGAAACGAGAAACTAAAGAGATTTTTTCCATATTTTTCGCTAAATTACTGTTTACAGCACTTGTATATTTTTGTACTACATCTTACAATGAATGAATTATGAATAATGCCATATATGAAATATAACCTTTCTATTTCACAATGGGAAAATTGGTGACTTTTCTAATTATTCTCTGATCAATCATTATTTTTTACTATTGTGAGTTTCTATACGACTTCTTATATTGATGAATAATGATATTCTTTATTTCAGAATCGCATGCAAGAAAGTTTGAAGCTCTTTGATTCCATTTGTAACAACAAGTGGTTCACAGACACTTCGATCATTCTCTTCCTCAACAAAAAAGATCTCTTCGAAGAAAAGATTCGGAAGTCGCCTCTCACCATTTGTTTTCCCGAATATACCGGTAAGAAAAACTGCTTTGATTATAACTAGCGGGAGTGATATCCCAAAGTTATTTCGCATATTTTCGAATAAAGGCACTATCCCCTCTCCGTATGAATTCTTTACCTTGGATCAAGTCGTGAATGTCTTGCATGGTAATGATGAATAATAGTTGTGAAATATTGAATTTTGGTGAGAATATATCATTATTGGCGATATTTGACGATTTTTTTTGGCGTATCAAAAATTGAAATTGTATTTGATCATCTTTCTTCCGACTGACTGAAATCAAAATTCGATACAAGGCTATAGTTGTAGTTACATGATCATATACTAAATTTCATTTATTTGAGTCATTTCGTTTTTCAGTTATTGTATTTACATGCATGCGAAAGTACAGACTGACAGCTAGTTAACACCTCGACGGAGTTTGTTCAAAATTTAATATGAAACAGCCTTTTATATTCTTAATCTATTAAAATATTATTTAGCATTTTACTTTTTGTAGCTATTGTGCTCGCTTGTACTCACGCACTCAGACAGATAGATTTGCTAAACGGGTACATTCTTATCTTGCTCTTTACTCTTTGTAGCTATTGCGCTCATTTGTATTCGGGCACCCGGACAGGCAGACAGACTTTCTTTGAAGATTTCATTCAAAATTTGATAGAAACATACGAATTTAATTTAAGTCCATATATCAAATTTGATTCATCTCTAACTCAATCGTTTTATAATTATCGTATTCGCAGATGAACATACATAACTCCAAGAATACACTTTCCGTATTCAGTGAGAAATAAAATATGGAGATTCATCAAAATTGTGTCGATTTATTATTATTATTATTATTATTATGCTTTTTTTCTTCATGCTTTTTCCATTCAGTGAAGTCTGAAACATGGAGATTCATCAAAATTTCGTCACTTTTTTATAATTATTATTATGCTTTTTTTCATGTTTGTCTACTTTTCTGGCATGTTTTCGTATTTTGCTTTTTCAGCAGGCAATTATTAGTGTTTTCTTTTTAGTTTTTTGTACGATTGTTTTCAAGTTTTGGACATATTTTCCAATTCTTTTTTGTTTTTTTCCATGTTTTGTTTTCATGTTTATTTTGTTCCCGTGTTCTTTTGCCATGTAGTTATTTATTTTTACTTTTTATCGTAATTTTTTTTTTTTTTTACTTATTTCATGAGGGTGGGTTTTTTTTTTCGCTGTGTATTGTTTTTAAGCTTGTTTCTGCTTTCTTCACTAAACTGATGTTACCAAATATTTATTTTTGAATTTTTTTTGGTTATTGTTTTTATATTTGTTTTTTATCATATGGATTTGGATGTTTGTGTCAAGTTTTCCATATTCCGTTTTTTGCAATGTTGTTTTATTTCTCAATCTTTTTAACAAGTGTTTATTTTTGAACTTTTCGACATGCCGTTTTCATATTTTTTTGTCATGCAGTTTTTCATATTTATTTTTTATTATGTTATTTTTTTAATTTTATTTGTACGTTTTCCTTTCTTTTTGTTTCATGTTACTTATTGCTATGGATATTCATGTTACTTTTATATCAAGCTTATCTTTTTTTATTATTATTTAACAGAAGTGTTGTCTTCGTTCTCTTGCAGGTGCTCAGGAGTACGGCGAGGCGGCGGCCTACATTCAGGCTCAATTCGAAGCAAAGAACAAATCTACAACAAAGGAAATCTACTGCCACATGACATGCGCCACAGACACAACCAACATTCAGTTTGTGTTCGACGCTGTCACTGACGTCATTATTGCCAACAACCTCAGAGGATGTGGCCTCTATTGAATTCCTTTATTTGCTCATCCCTTTCGTTTTTCTATTGCTTGTCTCAAACACCCTAAAATCGATATCCCCTGCCCCACAGAGCGGTCGCTGACAAAAAAAATTCATGAAAAGCATAGCACCTCACTGAAAAAAAACAATTAAAAACGAAGCCGCTGAGCTGTCTTTCCGTTCTGACCTTTCTTAAGATGCTTCGAGTGAGGAAAAATTATGATTTTCCGTGTCATCCCCGCCCCCCACTGAACTGCTAAATATGCGCAATCCAATATCTTAACTGGATTTAATCGCCTTTCAGTGTATTTCGTTCGTTGCACAATGTGGTTTTTGTAATCTTTTGGCTTATTGCCCTAAATATGTCACTTTCTCACGTTCCCTTGTCTGAAAAAAAAATAAGCCCACATGAGGAATTCGAAGTTTTTTAATACTTGCCTATTCGAATAACTAGTGCACAATTCCCATACTACCACCATTAAATTACTACGATTCGATGAAAGCTTTTTGATTTATTTAAAAATATCGATTTCATCGAATAAAGGATATGAAGCCCACAGTTCTGTTTTCTGTGGCTTTATGTGCCCTTGAATAATACTTGCGTAATACATATTATAAACCAGCATAATACATGTTATAAACTTGCGTACTACATATTAACAAACCAAACCAAGACGAGCGGTAATTGCTCAGTCACAATTTTTTCCCCTATTCCCCCTTGTTGATAAATATTAACGATGGAGTATGCAATGTTTACAACCATTCTATATATATATACATACATATATATAACGAGAAACATAAAAGCTTATTTATTTAAAATTTGGAGAAAAAAAAGATAAACAGCTGTAATTGCATTTAATATTTATCTCTTCCGGGCAATGCGAATGATGGCTTAGAATGACCAAACGAAAGCTTAGGGTAAAGATTATGGAGCACAAACTGCTACAACATAAAGGCAAAATGAATCGCTTTAACGCGTTTGAGTTGTTATTACAAAAAGACTCTACCACAGGTTATGAGCCCCAGACCTGTGGTGTGACTTTTTGTGGATTGGTGCATGGTACACGTGGATGGTGCGACTTTTTTCTTTGGAAAGCCACAAAGCATATTTCACTATTTGTACGTTCATCCAAATGTTTGTTTGTTGTATTCAAGAATTGATGAGGACGGTGATGCTAATATTTCGTGTAGTGGCGATGCATTTTTGCTATGCATTGTCTGTTTTTATTTGTTTAACTCTGTTTCATTTTGTGGACATTGTGTATTATATATATATGTATTTACCATGGAAGATCTAGTTTTCAGTAGGTGCCACTACAGCAATTGGTGGCCACAACGTTTAATAGAATGAAAGAAAGCTGACACGGAAACCTGTGCTGTTTCCTCCAACGAGCGTGATAATGGATGTGTGTGGTGCGGACTTAGAACTCCAACTGTGCTATTGTGACATCAACTTACCGCACTGGAAGACACTGCAAGAGAAACTCGTGATTAGTGGAAACGATGGCTTTTTAATAACCTACAGCAATTCTTCATGAAGTCAAAGAACATTAACGCACCCACCAGCGCTTTGAGCCACACAGTTACGATTCAGAACATTTCTGAACTTGATAAACAAACTAATGGCGGATGAAGATGATGATGTTGTTGTATTAACGTATATCTATGTATTGTCCTTTTGAATGATATACCAATTTTATGTTCATGTAATGAAGGTATCTCCTGATGCATCGGTGGATATCTTAGGTTCTTTTTGTTCTTATTTCTGTTTTCAGCTCAGTTCATGTTGGTTTTAATAAGAATTTAAACCATTGTTGGATTGAATAAAATCCAATACTTGTGTCAAACCGTTCTTGCGGTTGTGGTATTTTTGCGCTGAAATTTCTCTACGAATTGCATTTCTTCACGTTCAGATTCTGAAAGCTTGTTTCCCTACTGTAAGAGAAAAAAATCATGCACTCTTTCCTGTCTGAATCAACAAATTTATTAATATCACCTATTCGCCTAGAGCAGTGGTTCCCAAAAATATTCAACGAAAAGGAATTATCTAATTCCAATTCAGTTTTTCATAACCACTAAGTAAATATTTTGCTCCATTCCAAACAAATTACAGCACAAACCATTGCTTTGTGGAACATATTCAATTTTTTTACTAATCATTTTCAGGTTTTTTTTTTTTTTTTACTTTTTCTAGTGTCTAATTTTTTTTTACGCATTAAAAGTATTTTGAAATCTCGTGACTTTAAGATTTTACGCTGTAAATTTAGTTCCAATTCGATAAAAAACATTTCTTTCTTTGCATATCATTATCGGTACACAATGTCTTTATTGTTTGTGTTTATAATTTTATAAGAACCTTTTTTATTCCTTTTTGTCATTTCATATTGTGATAAAAAGTTTGTGAAACACTGTTCTAGAACAACATTTTTATTGCTTTAACATGTGATATGATAAAAAAAAATGGATTATCTTCAAGTCTTTTGTTCTTCCACATCGGCTACCAAAACAATCCATTTACTTAAACTGATTAATTTTTAGGATAGAAAAATACTTTCTCATTCTAAATTTGAAATTTTTACTTTCAAAGATCTTTAAACCTAAAATGAAATTACAAATTTTCAAGTTATACTTGAAAAGCTGTAGATATGATCCAACGCGTAATTCATTAGCCACTAAATCAAAGCAACTATTTCAGTGCATCAGGTTGAATTTCAACACAACCGTTCAATGTGCTCGGAGGGAACTTTTCCGGCGTGTTTCTTAGTAACTACAACATGCGTAGAAAATAAGCAAACATAGCACGCCAGAAACGTGGTCCATTTCACACACTGAACAGTGGCGCGAGATTTCAGCTGTACAACTTATGTTTTCTGGTATGCAGTATCTGCAGTTTTTAACTACAAAAGAAAATCCTCACATAAATAAAAAAAATTGAAGCGACTGTCCAGACAGTGGACAGTCGCCATGGAGATAGATTGTCCGAAGAATTTGTAACAGAAAACAAAAGCAGGCAGTGACTTGACACCATTTTTTTAAGGAAAAGAAAACTAAACAAATTGTCATTTAAATTATTTTTTACTTTAAAACAAAATAAAAAAGATGCATTATTTCACACATTATGTAAAAAAAAACAAAAAAACACCGTGATTTCGCTGACGGAGATCGATCTCATAGAGCTTTGAAAAAGTATCAAAAGAAAACAAATTGTCTTATACTTATTATGTCTTTTTGGAGTTATTCGCTGTGAGATCGGCCTCTTTGCGAACTGTGTACATAAAAAAACGTAGAGGGTTGAGTTTCCTAATTGTGTGAATCGCGCTCCTTTTTCACCATCTGTTATTACAGTATAACCTATTCTTCTTTATTATTATTTCCTTTCTGAAGTCTCACAGCTGACTTTCCGATGCTCAATGTTATCTTAGTATTTAGATGATATCCAGTAAAGAGCCAACAAACACCGAAACTACGGTACTGCAGAAATACATCAGACGTTCAAACGAGCCGTAGAAGGATTGTTTTTTTTCCAGAAAACAGGGGGAAATCATTCCCTGGTTTCAAGATTTGTTTAACTTCCTCTTCATTCCAGGCCACAGGGTGCTTCAACATTTCCTAAACAGATCCTCAGCGTCGTATTCCAACGACCTGTTGAAACCTGGAATGCCTATAGCAGTACCCATTCTACCATTTTTCCTTAACTGCCCTCTCCCCATGCCCAGTTAACTAACTATTTGCTAATCCAACCTTTTCAGCGATACAACGAAGACCACGAACCGTATCGCTGTCACCTGTCGCATCATTTCTCGTTTGCAATGAAAACTATGATAACTGATTGATTTATTGCTAATTCATTTTGATGTACATGCAAGCCTATAGTTTTGTGCAATAACGTAACAGCTGAATAATTCGGTGTTATTGTGAATAGAGGTTTAAAAACAAAGCTGTACTTATAAGGCGAAGCAGGAACAGGGAATTGTTGGATCTGCTTTGCCTTATTTTAATTGTACTGTCAATTAAAAGAATTTCTAATCACAACACGCAGCGTCTATTTATTTTTTTGCTTTAAAGTGTAAATTTTATCTGAAGCACACCACTAAACACAAATAAGGATTAGAAAATCACTTTTTAAAAAATATGAAATTTGGAAATTAATTGGCCTGCACTTATTTTTCGATTAATGGAACAAAAATCTCCAGTAGTATGAAGTATTCTACATGTGGATATTATTGGCATGCGTGATCACAAAAAAGTAAGTTCCAGAGATTTGAAAGATGACAGAAGTCATTCAAGAATATTATTATGTGCAAGGTAATTCAGAACAAATCTTCAATAATTTGTAAGAAAGGCAGAAATACTAAAATAACGTAGACTACGAAATTTTGGGATATTGCTGTCTAAAAGGTGCAAAAGATCATAATCCAACCATTTTTTTTTATCACGCACGAAATTGCATTTTTTAAGAGTGGTGTGTCCCTTATAATGGCAATAGTGGAAGTTTGAAAACTCATGAAAAACAAGTGAATACGTTACATAACGATACTTCAGATTGTGAGGGAATGCACAATTTTCTACAATTTTCCAGAAGAACCTGTTGGATATTCTTTCAATAGATATTCCCAGAATTACAGTCGCAATCCTATTATTTTTTTTTTTTGCTAATTTCCCAATCTTTCGATCCCATATTCGTTTATAAAAAATTACTTATGTGTATAGGAATCGCATTATTGCCTTCCAAATTATTATCTTGCAGATTGTTGTTCTGAATCACCTTGTATATTTGAGCACAAATACATAAAAACATACCATTAAAGATGCAGAATATTTATATTTATGCAAAAGTACTTCATTGTTTTATCATTTTTAATTTACGACACAAAAGATTTCATCTTCCATCTATGCTTATTGCTCATCAATGGCAAATATTTCGTCTTCGAAATTCCTATTATAATTCCTATTATTATTTTCAGCTGTATAGTCTTAAAGTATTGGTGAGTTACTACTGTTCAAAGCCATCGATGAGGTGTTTCGTATCCTTTTACTTCATATGAGTAGACGGTGTCAATAAAAATGTAATAAATATAGCTTATAATCCCACCAGGAATAACATAAATTTCGGGATTTTTGAATCAAAGACAGTCCTTGCATCACTCTGATTTTTCAATACTTTAAGTAACAGTAATTCAAAAAGAAATTAGAAATATTTTATTTAAATTAAAAAAAAACGTTTTTTAACAAATTCATTATTATTTATCATTAATTAACTGTCCATTGTATATTTTATTTTTCGCATTATTGTGTACATTGGAGATAGGGAAACAATCCTTTACACGAAGGTCAAAAGATAATGCATAATCATTTGTAGCTCGGTAATATTATGTATACTGTTCTTTCGATTAAATGAATTAAAAATATCGGCATAATTATCAATTTGTGTCACTGCAATGTGGCCTTGTTTGTTTCAAAGACATGAATGAATTTTCTTAAATTAATTAGACTTCTTGTACAGAAGCCGATCACCCCGCCACTACTGAACATAGCAGTATCGACAGGATTTGTTGTGCCCGACTGCTATAAAATTAATGAGACTGCGCGTTATACCATTTTTTACATACGTTGTTAAAACATAGTTATCTCGAAATTGTTTACCCGCTTATGAACCGTCAGTCATCCAAAATATATAGTGATTTCATGAAGGAAGATCGTGACAGTATAGAAGGTGACCATCCATCTTGTCGATCTTATCTGGCAAATATTTTTTGCCTCTCAAGCTACCATAATGTATGCACAAACTAAAATGAATCCGTGCTCTCCAGCAGTTCTTATCTTGTCTCATCCTCTTTCATTAAGTTCATTCTTCACTCCATTCCACCTCATACTGTCACTTGCCAAGTCAGAAGCGCAAGAAGCATTTTTACAAGTTGTTTATCCGCTAAGTTTCCACAAATAAGCTCAGACTGAATTCCGGCATTCAATAACTTCAGGCAACCAATCTTTTTAACTGGCTGGACTTAGCATGTAGCCTTGCATTACAGCCATGCAACTTCATATCCATTGTAAGTGATTCCTTATTCATAAGATATTCCAAGCGCCATCACTTCATTCTCTGATAATGCTCGATCTATGTTCGAGAAAGTGTAATAAGATTCCAAAAGAATGTCGATATCAATTTTCGTGGCAAATAGTAACTTTCATCAAAGTGGAGATTCAGTACGTTTCTATTACTGAATTTGTCTGAAAATTGAGATAAAAGAGGATCACTACGATCTCCAACATCGGCAACAGCAGAAAATGAAAGATGAATATAGGTCAGACGGCAGATAATCAGTGTTTCTACCTACTAGATTTTATTTCTGTAAGCCTTATCATTACTGAACTATAGTGGATTGTACATTACTTTTTGACCGGACGATGTATAAGGAAAGGATTGCATTTTTTTTTTTTTTTCATTTTCTTCAAAAAAGTTGCAGCTGAAAAATGCTTAAGAAATTTCATTCTAGCGCACTGTTATTATGGGAAGATAAAGTTGTTACAAGAAGGTAATTTTGTGCAAGATTTAAAAAGAAGTTACTATCTACTTTTGGCAATCTACCGTTTTATTCCTAATGCATTGAACAATGAATAGTTTCTTTTAGAATTATTTTTAACACCACAAAAAAAA
>JAPMOR010026819.1:30689-45934 GCA_026543865.1 Argiope aurantia | reverse complement strand
ATCAATTTATTTAAATAATTTTCATTTTTTATAACTGAATTAAATAAAAAGAACATTCATAATATATACATCAGTGTGATAGAAAACGCTTCTTGTCTAAAGAAAACAACGCAATATAATTCGGATAAAAACTTCCATTCCAATTTTCATTGTCCAAGATTTTTATTATTTTGAATTTTAAGCTAAAGCTTGAGAAAACTATATACGTATATACAATCGTCTTTTTATTTCTCATTCTAATAATCAGGGCTCATTCAAATTTTTTATTAAACATATTGGCTAAAATAAAAGTTAACATCATATCAGATCGCACAGACTTATGTACTCACACGTTATCAAACAATACAGCATTTAATAACATATTTAGAATAGCAAGAATCAGGACAATTTTAAATAAAAGCAAAATATAGCAAAATAAGTAATCAATTCATATTCCAGATTTCTTTACTAGAATATGAACCTTTTCTAGAGAAGCCTCTTTTTAATTCAATATTAAAAAAATTGTATACAGAATTGGAAAACATTTCTGAGAAGAAAAAGAAAAGGAAAGAAAACCCGTGGTTATGAGATGGTAAAATCTCTTTGGTAATACATTTTAAGAAATTCAAAAACAAAATACATGAAAAAAAAACAATTTTTATCTTAGCTAATAACTTGATTATATGCATAAATTAAATTATTATTTATGTGTTTATGGTAATAGTTAATTTTTATAAAAATTCCCGCTTTAAAATTCGTAATCAATGCACATAATGGTCATAAAGTCATTCCTTGATTGCAAAAAATTATCACTAAAATGCTGTTGAATATAATACTGTAAATTTTTTATTATGACAAAATCGTGATTTTAACTTTTTTAAAATCAACAGATACAGCAACCAATGCAGAAAAAGTGATTTTATATCTGATAGTTATTAAAATTATGTTGACGAAGAAAAATTTTGAATGCTTTCTTTGGTTCCATGAATTCAAATTAGTCATTGCTATTCAATGTCAATTTTGGGATTACATAAAAGGCAGATTGTTTGGAATGCCAATTAAAGAAATTAATTCACTCAAAGTTAAGACCATAGATTCCATATCTAGTACGACAGCTGAAATGTTGATAATATGTATCGATGACTGGAATACTACTTTGTTCACATTAAAATTTACTGAAGTAAGTGGTTTTTATTAACACTTATATCTTTATAATAAATCGGAACAAAAATATGCCAAAATATAATTGTTTGTTTATAATAATTTTTTTAAATAAGGGAAAGCTTTGTGAATATTCTATATATTAAAAGTCTAGTTGCGGTGTTCAACATGTATTGAATTAAGTTCATAAAAGGAAATATTTGTATATATTTTCTTGCAATTCATACATTGAACATTTTGCATCAATTGTTATTCTTTGCTCTGAAACTCTCATACCGCTGAGATTAGTCGTTCTTATGACTACTAATTTTCTTTTGTCATTTTTCTGTATAAAATTATTTTATATCTAGTCATTCGTCGCAACCGCTTTAAAATTAGCCTTAGACAGAACGACAACTAAATATTAGAACAAAAAAAATATTCACATATTGGCAATACATGGACAATTTTTGCTAGGGTCATAATCCATTGATGCTTTATTGTATGAAACACTTCCTTTTTAATTTGACTGTACTACTAGGAAGGAAATGGAATAATCTTTGTATTGTATAATTTCAGCCCCACCACACGTATGCAATTTAGCTGCTGTCATTAACAATCTAGGCTTTAGATACACGATACAAAAATAATTATTGCCCTGAATTAGAAAACTTTGCAATAATATTGATTTTGTCCAAACACAAAAAGAGATTTGTTAATAAGATCTTAGAAGGAGAAGGCATGTACTCCAAGAATAATAGATTCACGAATTCTCCAAAAAATGGAAAACAAACTATGTGCCTCATGACATTTCTTCGCATTTTCAAAACGCATGCAGTGTTAGCAAATACACCAGGTAATATTATATATAAAATACTTGTTACTTTCTCGAATATATAGTATAGAGAAAGTATAGCGATCGTCAAAATATTCGAAATCGAGATTTTGAGGAAACTCCACGTTTTAGACCCCCCTTAGAGCCAAAAACACAATTTTGAAAAATGTCCCTCTGTCTGTCTGTGACAAAAAAAGCTCAAACCAGAATTGAATTAGACGGGTGAAATTTGGTGTACCAAATTTGAAGATTTCTATCAAATATTTATTACAATCCGTCCACAGGAAGTCCGACTGTTCGAATATAAGTTAACACGATAATTACAAAACGAAGACAGCGAGATAGTTAAAATTAGGTACTCAAATCTGGCATCTTTAACATACCCGTAAGTCAAATTTTTATTCAAATCCAACTACGTTTTGGATGATTACCAAATATTCAAAGAATTTAAAAATATCAAATTTGGTATGGAATTTTATGACTACAAGTGCAGTTTTGTGTCAAATTTTTGATTCATTCGGTTAAAAAAACCTTGTTTAAAACGCAAATTCGATTTTTAAATATTGACGCTTGCGAAGGATTAATCGCCAAATAACTAGCCAAGGATGGCACAATAGACACATTAAAAATGTTAAATTCATGTCCAAAGTTAATATATTGTAACTATTACACCAATGCCACGTAAGGTTTCTCTGCCTTCACAAATTTATTAGAGAGTTTTTAAGGATACCAGTCCTATTAGTTATGTAAACTATTTTGTAGCAGTCAAATAGTGCATGCTCCAGAAATACACAGCATGCATCTCATATGAAGCATTCATGAATGAATACGATTCTATCAACCACTCATCAGAAGAATTTCTGTCTTCACCCGGATGGTGCCCCTTGTAATATTTGGTTACAAAGTTTCCAAAGCTTTTTCAGCAGATGATTTGCTTTGTTTGTTTATTTTTTGGCACTATAAACGTATTGCGACTCTAAGTTCTGTAGTAAATATTGTTATGCCTCACGTAAATTCTGTAGTATCCATCTTGTTATCCACCACGTTCACTTCTTTTTTTATGACATTATTCGTTGGGTATCCAGCATATTCATATGTTATACAAATATTTTAAATATGTGCATAAAATAAAATAAAGATGAAATTTAGTTAAGAAGACCAATCCTAATACAGTTACAAAAATTATTGGAGAGATGTATAAACCTTATTTAGACGAATTATGCCCAAAATTCTTATATTGTATTAAATGAAGTAAATCCGAATTATAAATTCTGTTAAATAACTTTCTTATATAAATATACATCTCTATAATAGAAAATTCTTCTACTTTTTAGGCCTCGTATCAAACTAAGAACCATGGTAAAACTTTTTTCCCATCAAAATAATAATTTTAAAGCTCTAATAAAGCATGACTTGAAATTATTGAGAAAGAGATTCAAATTGTAAAAAATAGTATACACATTGATCATTCATATAAGCTGTCGAAAAAGAAAACTGTGTAGCATATTCAAAGTTTCTCTGCATTTTTTTTTCTTTCTCCCTTTCTTTGCAGTTGACATACAATAGAGAGTTGCAGACACGTGTTCTTACAATATGGGCTCTTATTCCTCATTAACTGTTACAAAAAGCAGGTTTTTCTGTGCAAAAAAGTCCATTACTTTTGAGTATAGATCCTGCACTCTAAAAGCATTGCATATAGCCGCTTGCCAACTGGTGTTTAAAACATCAATTTTTTTTTTACCATTTAGTGAAAACGTTTAATTATAAAGTTAAAATTGAGTAAATTTCTTAAAATTCAAATTAATTCAACAGCAAAATAATTAAGAAAGAAATGTGTAAAAATCGCGACTTTCACAAAAAGCTATGAAAATTGTATTATTCTGGGATTTTGTTAAACATATCCTAAACTAAAATATCTAGAACAAACATCATAAAATAAAATTTTATAGATTAGTAAATGTGTTACGAACGGAAGAAAATAAGTCGTTAAGTGCATCATATAAAGGAAAATGAAAGTGTGGATCAAAATGCTGAAATCTTAATTATACTTTCCAGCATTGTCAAAATTATTCTTTTAAAAGCTATGAAAATGAAATTTCTTACGTTTTCAGTGAAATTACAAAGAAACTAGAACTTCTTAGACTAATAGCTATTCTATTTTATTTAACTCATGGCTACTGCATCCACAATAATAATGGGAAACTATGAGTGCAATAATTCCATATGACACTTCAATGAAATAATTAAAATTGGGTGAAATGTCAGAAAGCTATGATTTTTCTATCATAAACATTGAATATATGTTGCCTTTCTGTAAAACTGAATGTTTTACAACCATTCATACAGACAATTGATGATTTGAAATTAGATTTGACCAAGCCATAGAACAAATCCACATGAAAGTGATAAAAAGTTCTGGCGGATTGACTCGAGGCCATACAGTCACAAATAATAGTGCAGTGATCACTTTCGGACTTTTTCGTAGTCCAGTTTTATAATATTTGTGAGGAATTTGAAAAAATATTGTAATATTAGTCCAATTACTAGTGATCAGGGGCTATGCACACTTCTCCCATTGTTTAATACAATGAAGACATTGAAAATTTTGTGCAGTGCTTTTCCCATAACAAATCATTTTCAAGAAATGAAGAATCAATAAGTAGTAATAAAGTAGGAACGACGAAAGATTTCCGTCTGATTCACGAACTTTATTGTAAATGAATCTCCAGAAATGTCGATGATATCTTCAGAAAAATAAATTCAAATGTACATATAAAGTTATCATTCTTGTTTCTACTAATAGTAATGGTAAAATTGGGGAAAACGAGGAAGTAAACTCGCCAATGCCATCTTATTTTTTGTCATTAACAACATGGCCTCCATTAGCAATCCCATGTAGCACAGCATGCAGCTCAAAATTGTACAATATTGTGTGATATTATATTATTTAACAACAATATTATACTATATTGGATGATATTATATTATATTATTCAACAATATTGAATGATATTTTGTATAATTCACTATTCAACAGTAGTATTCATTATTCAACAATATTATGCGGTGATATATAATTCAATAATATTATACAATATTGAGTTATATTATGTATCATTCGATGTTCAACAATATTATGCAATATCGTGTGATATATTATTGTATTCAATATTCAACAATAGAGTATAGTACTCCGGATATTATTTAATATCAAACAAAGTTGTACAATATATTTATGCTACAGAGGATGTGAAAAAGTGCCATGTAATAGATTTCAATCGATCAAAATTTTTGATTTGTGATATTATACATTATGAGCGATGACTTCTTGTATTGTCCCATCATACGAATCCAACATATAACAAAACTCATCTTTGCTAAGTTTTACTTTCCGCTGAAATCACAATGATTTCTATATTTATTGTTCAACCTCAATTTATTCCTACAATCATACAGCAAATATTTTTAATAGGAAAAAATAAAATTAAAAAATTCTTAATAAAAAGAGATTTAATTTAAAATAGTCCTCTGATTTTCCGACTCAATTTTTATTATGGATTTCACTCTAAATCTTTCATACGCTGCTGCCAGGTTCTGAACTCTCTTGTTTTGCCTCATTTTTGTGATGAATAAAAAACCATGCTGCACTGAGTCCATAAACGAGAAAGGCGAAGATACCGAAAACCTGTAAAGAACGTAAAATTAATGTAAGGGATATAGAATTAATGTGAGGAATATAAAACTGTTCTGTTAAATATAGAGGCTTATTCAAACAAAAGAAGCAGATTAAAAATATTTATTTCTTACGAATGAATAGAAAGAGACACTTACAATGTATCACAATGTTTTATGCATCAGTGTATAAAGGAAAGTTTTATTTCAGCATGAGTTCTATTCGTTGAGGGACACATATCGAATCACAAGCCCATTTCTTGCCATAAGCAAAGTAGCTGGTAATTGAACCTCGAACCTGGTAATTGAATTGAATCGTCCAGATCTTGAAGGGTAACCACACCAGCCTACTGCGCCGCGTCTAATTAAGGGTATTCGGATTAAATTTGAATTATCGGACCACCGCGACAGCATTGTCTGGAGAGCTCAACAAAGGTTGAATCTTAAGGGCCATCACTGGCCACAGCCCAATGCTTCCCTTGGGAAGCACGTCTCGTCATCGGAAGGAGGTAGCCTACTCCTACCATTTTTGCCTTCATTCGGGTGGAGCGAACCAAACACCATGCCGTAAGATTCTCTTCCTTATATGAGGTGCCTCCCGGTGGTAGATATCTTAATGGGTAACAGATACATTTAAGAACAGCCATAACATTGGTTGCCAATTTCCAAAGTATCTGCTTATGGGTTTCTTGCAGTTATAATCGAAAGTATTTCAGATATGCTTGACATTTTCATCTCACTTGAGAGACGACCAGTGCTTTTTCCTAAGCAAATACAACTAACTTCTACGAATTTCTTAACATAGCTGTAAATCTGTTGATGACGAGGCAGCTTTTTGATAAGTTTGACAACGAAATGCACGTTGCAATGCAGTATTTGATTCACCTTTTACTTTATCGTATAGAGGTTGTTGTTTCTTATGGCACTTGCCATGGACAAGCCCGCTGTTCAAAGGCAGCCGATTTAAGCCTAAGAGGGAACGCCTCTTCTTTTTATTGTTGAGCCAACTTGGGCCAAGAGTACGATTTCACTACTCACGCCTCACTCATTCGCTTGCGCAACCCCGTTTTACAGGAGGACACATTCACACTTCTCACAGATAGAACAGAAAGAACAACCATGCCCAAATCGGAACTCGAACCCGTGACGCCCAGATTACGGTGAAGATACGCTACCCCTATGCCAGGACGCCGGGAGGAAATATTGCCAGGAGAAAATATTGTTATCGTCAAAAAATTTGAGCTCGAGATTTTGATGAATTTCTACATTTCAGATATCCCTGTGTTTAAAAAACACATTTTTGGATCTGCCTATCTGCCTTTCTATCAATATGTCTATGACAAACATAAATCAAAAATGCTTCGAGATAGACAGGAAAAACTTGATGTAAATGTAGATTTTCATAAATTTTTCAACGAAATTTTTTCAGAAGTATTTCTGCTTGGTTGTCTGGATATAAGTTAACACAATATCCTCAAAACAAAGAGAGCTAGGCGGATAAAATTTAGGACTCAGATTTAACATCAAAAATGTAATTTCATATCAAATTTGAACCAAATTTGTCAAAGGATTTATAATCCGTAGGACGGTACTTTTGAATGCGTTTAAGAATAATGACTCAAAAATACGGCGACATAAATAAAGGAAATTCGGTAAGTAATTTTTTGACTATAAATGTTGTTCCCTGTCAAATTTTGGTTTCAATGAGTCAGGGAAAAGGCATTCAAAACATTCATTCGGTTTTCGATTACTGTTAACCACATCCTGGGGATTTATCGCCAAAACTCTCCAAACATCACAGATTGAATTCAATAAAAATTTTAAATTCACTGCAAATATCAACATCTTATAACTATTATTTGACAATGTTGTGCAAGGCATTCGTGGCCTTAACCAAGGTCCAAAATTTTCATGTTTCAGCAGGGTAACAGCTTTATTAGAAAGTGTTTATAGATCACCCAAAATGTCTGCTTACTTGCAACATACAAAAAAATTTTTGAAGTGTTACCATTTTCACGCAAACAATTATTGATTTTCTAGAGTTATCTTGAAAATACGCAGCAATTTTGCTTAACTTTTAACCAATTATAACTTTAAATAAAATTTCACAAAAAAATTGTTCTGAGTTTCACATTCTCAGATTCACAGAAATAAAACAGTCTGACCTGTAGAACACCAATACACACATATTCATCTTTATCATTAGTAGAGATTTCATTATAACATTAAAAACATTATTACAGATTTTTTTATCAAATTAAAATTTAAAAAATGATTAAAAATAAAAAATATGTAGGGAAATGAAATTCACATTATTTAAAGGGTAATTTTTGGAGTTTTAAAACAATGCAAAAAGAATCATTTTTCTAGAATTAACATTTTAAAAGATATGAATATCAATATCCCATAGCAAGTCATAGTGATCACCTATCTAGACCATTTTCGGTCTTAATTAAGTTTGACTTATTATGTTTGACTTATATTTCAACCATCTTGATTTCTTTTAAATCTTCTTTCCTCTGATTAAATGGAGATTTTGGTAACATGACAAGCCTACCTCTGAGTATTTCTAATATTATTTTTCAGTTCCATTAATCATGCAAGCGAAACATTGAATTATGATCAACTGAAAAGAGTTAATTGAAGCAGTTTGAAAAGTTCGTATGGAACTTTGTTTACATTAGCCTGTTACCATTGAATGATAAGTAATAAAAACAATTTCTAATCCATAGACGTAAGCCTTTTGCTTATATAAACGTTTTACTATCAATCATTCTACCAGAGTTGAAACTTCATTTTTCTTTGAACATTTGCACTTTTGTTATTATTTTATAGTATATGCCCTTTTTATTAAACGAGAACAATTTGATCTTAAAAGCATTTTAAATTGTTTAAATTTCTTTTACTACATAGATCAAGTTCCTCTCAAAATTTTATACGTTAGCATATTATATTGCTTTTTTAAGAACAGTTAGCTGAAGTTTGTTGAGTGGATTTTTATTTCATTTGATAAATTTTTGAGTTTTTATTGAAATATTTATTCTCCTATGTCACAGCCTACAAAATCATACTTTTTAAAATATGTCAATGAATACGATTTTCTAATTTAAAGAAACTACTGATCTTTGTTCTCATCTAAATTTCTTAATAACCATTATTCATACATTTTGTTAGAATGCAAGAAGTTAAACATTATATCATTGGGTCCCAAAATTACACTAATGGATCTTCACTATTTGAGTAACTAAAATAGTATGTATATTAAAATTGATTATAAAATATGTATGACGCCAAAAATATTTCCACAAAAAAATAATGGCAATCTAAAATATTTTTTTAAAAAAAGTATGGTTGTTTTCATGCGCGTTGATATTTCTTTCAGTGCATGCTGCATCTTGCACCACGAGAATAATTTATTTGAGCTTTACCTAAAATTTGGAATTATTGGAGAACCTTTTTTAGTAACAACTGAAATTAAATTGTCTATGAGTGCTATTACATTAAATTTTAAATCAAGGAATCATTTACATATCAAACAATCTTTTAAAATTGGTATTCTCTTAGGTAAAAAATTAATATCTTAACGTATCTAACATTAACTTTATATTTCGATTAAATTCTGCTATAATTTGTTGCCACTAATGCAATCTAAAGAATCAAGTGGAATAATTCAATTGGCAGTTCTTCAATTAAACACTTTGTTGTTGAGTTCTTCATTTACTACACGAATTTTAAGGTAACTCAAAATTGAAAATATCAAACTATTATTGATTTAAAATATTAAATTAAATCCTGAATCTATTTTTTTAAATAAAATAATTCTGAATAATGGTAAGAATATTTTAAAGTAATTTTTAACATAAATTCCAAAAATAATTTTTTTCTTTCCGCTTTTTAATGAACGAATTTTTGAATTTATTATTTCAATTAAAATCGTCTGCTCTTTAGCTTTTTTTTAACTGTCTTTCTCTCACGGTCATTTGAACGGAATTTGTGGAACTTGTTAGGAATTTTTTCCTTGAATTCATGCTTTCCTCAATATTTCGATACATCATTGACGGTTGAGAAACAGAATAAAGGTGAGTGGATGTTTTAAAGGAGTTAATGGTGCAAGTTATAAAGTCATTAATAGCCTTGTTACTACCGGCTGATGTTTATTTAGCCTTTGTGTGTGTGTGTGTGTGTGTGTGTGTCCTCTGATAATTTCGGTAAAAGTGAATTTTAATGTGCCCTCCCCAAAATTTCCTCGAATTTTCTCTAATAAAGCTATTATCCCAAAGAACGCCTTGCATAGCCTGGCGTACAATAGTTAAGAAATATTAACGTTTGGCCCAAATGTAGCATTTTTAATTAATCTACCGTGTCCTCTTTGGCGAGTTATTTAGCGATTAATCTCTGGCATGCCGTAATTAGTATCTGAAAACGAATTTATCTTTTAAATGCGTTTTTCCCCAGATGATTGAAACAAAAATTTGACATAGAACTAAGATAAGTCACAAAATCCTATACCAAATTTGATATAATTAAGTCATTGCGTTTTTCAGTTCCATTTGCATTTTTTACCATTTGCATGGCGCAGCTTAGCCAAATGTGGCTCTTGCGCCAAAAAACCTCACAAATCACACAAATCACAAATCTCGCGTTTTTCAGTTCAGCGTTGGTAAAAGTGAATTATAGTGTGCCCCCTGCAACGCCAACAATGCCAAATCGCCAATAAAGATGGCGGATAGAATAAACAAATACTTCCGCGGTTACAGGTTACAGTTACCATTTACCGCCATATAATTAGGACTTTTTGCTGATTAAGTATTGTTTTATTTTTTCATTCTGTCTGGTGCCTTCGGCAATGTAGATTCTGTAGAAGGCACCGAGCAGAATTTTTTAACTTAAAAAAAAACATCCTACGGCTTCGCTAGCAGTGGGAACCGGAATCTAGTAGCTTCGCTAGCATATTGAACATAAGGACTGTGTGGATAACAGAAACAGTACGTAACCAAAAGAAAGGAAAGAACGGAGAAGGAAGCAATCGGAACATTCTTCATACAAAATTTCAAACATCCTTTTCCCAACTTCATCAATTCGTAAAAAATATATTCCACTCACCTTTCATCCATTCTGCAGGTTCGAAATAATGTCTTCCATCCCATTTACCCGACATCCATTCTTGCACAATTGCCGATATAACAAATTATGAAGGAAACCAACCGTTAGAACACCAAAAGAATTACGAGAACTGCAAAGAATTCCATTGCAGCTGTCTTTTAAAGTGAGAATGCAGACGATTTCGTGAATTAAGAATTCAGACGATTTTTTAAAGCGCTTATTGACAATTTAAAAGTGCAAAAAAATAAATATTTTCTGTTAGTATTCACATTAAAACAAAGAAAGAAGAAAATAACTTTTAATTATAGGCTTAATTTTCTTTATTTAATAAATTTTTAATTATAATAAAGAACAAAATTAAAATCTTTAATTGATATTTTTTTAATATTTTTTATTTAACATTTTTCATAATATAATTGTAGTTCATGTACAACTCAACCATTGCAAAACGTAGTAAACAAAAGAGCATTAGGGTTGCTAGAAGAGCGTTCCGATGGGTTGCCATATTGGCGACAAACTAGGGGTAACACTATTCTTCATTTCATCCATAATTTCTTCAGAATCCTTACCTTCTATTGTTTAAAGAAACTATGTTCCGGTTCTTGCAATTGGCGAAACCGTAGGATGCTTATTCAAGGTAATATATATATTATGTGCCCGTTTGGAATGTCATAGGAATCAAGATCAATGTTTAGTCTGCTTCACTTGTGTTACCATCAAAAACATTTTTTTAGTGTGCCAACCAATCTATTGTGCGCCCACTCAGACGCCTAGTGAAACCATACGATGTTTCTTTAAAGTAAGAAAATTCTGTCAGTACCCCGTTCAGATTCCACGGCCACGACAATGAGCTCTGGTATAATATTCTGTGGCCGATACATCCGAAAAGACCGATACATCTGGTAGGATGAAATTTTCACTTCCAGAATCCAATTAAATCAATGCCTTTAAAAGTTCGAAATGCAGACTTTGTAAGGTAGAGCAAATGCAGTTAATCAAATATTTATATAATTATATTTTTTAATACTCTGGTAAAACTGGCGGTTGTTGATTCTTTAATTGTCACTGCTTCAATACAGTTTTTACCTTAGCTTCATCCTTTTTAAAAACCACCTCAGCTTTATGCTGGCGACTTGGCATTCTTTGAGTTCGTAGGAGCCACATTACAATAAAGAGTAGTGTATTTATACACATTCTGGCTCACTATTCTAAATTTGTCTCCCTTTTCTCTAGTCATTGAAAAAATCTTATTTTTATTCTTAAATCGTTAAAAAGCTTTTTTCTTTTTGAAGAAATTTAATATTTTTATATACTATTAAAAATCTTATTCTTTTAAAGAAATTGGATTTTTTCTAATTAATTTATTTTTTTTAATGAATTGTATGAATGAAATGAAATTAATGAATCTTTAAAAAAGAAGAATGAATCTTTAAAAAATCTTATCTTATTATGGTTTTTAAAGAAATTAAATATGTTTGTATCCTAGTAAAAAATCTTATTTTTTTTAAAGAAATTAGATATATTTCTAACTAATTTATTTTTTAAATAAAATTTATGAATGAAATGAAATGAAACACTATACTACTACAGTTTTATAAGACAAATAATTTGGTTTAATTAATAAAAAAAATAATATTGAATATTGAAAAAAATTATTGAAAAATAATAGTCAATGACGAAAAAAGTAAGACTGAAAAATAAAGGAATCTTAATTTGGTCTCATTGATACAAAATAATATTTAAAGATTCAATCATTTCATTTCATTCATTAAGTTTATTTAAAAAATAAATTTGTTAGATTATATCTTATTTTTTTGAACAATATAAAATTTTTTATAAGGATGTAATCAAATTTAATTTCTTCAAAAAAATATAAGATTTTTTAAAAATTTTAGAATAAAAATGACATTTTTCAAATGATTAAAGAAAAGATAGACAAATTTATAATAGTAAGCCAGAATGTATATAAATACACTATACAACAGATTTCAAACCATATTTCATCCACGATTAAATATATGTAGCCAAGTTTCAATGTTTGTACTCAAAAATAAATCTTTTAAATATACGTATAAAAATGACGAGACTAACAATTTCATTTATTCGAAAGTCTTGGGGTAGCAATTACTTTATGGTTTTTAATTAAGACTGATAATACTAACACCTTTTAAGGGATTGGATATAAGAATCCGAAAATTGCATGACTTGTATAAATAGGCCTTTTTTTCTCTCTCTCTCTTAATGATAGAATTAATAAACCTAGGCGAATCCGCGGATACAAAAGACGGTAAAGTTTTGAAAATATTTTATATCTGCTTTGCAACAATATTTTTCATTAAATTTGTTTTATAAACGCACGCGTTTCCGAGTAAACGTTGAAATTGCTATAATTCAGAGTTCTTCTTTAAAATATAAAAACACATGAATCAAGCCTGAAACGCCATCATGCCTATTGATATTTAGTAGTAATACATACTAAAAGTTGTATTAAAATGATGGGTAATTCGCGGTTTTAACGGCGACCATAAAGCGCCAAAAAAAATTTCACCAAATTATAAAAATATACTCAAATGCTTTATTATTTATCATGAAAAATTTTGTACGTGCGAATCACGTGCTATATAGTTTGACAACTGTAATTGCCAAATTGGCGAAATTTTTTCTTGGCGCGTTTTAGTCACCATTGAAATCGACAAGTACCAAATTATGAACAACAGAATCACGAAATAAGCTTTCAAAGACAAGAATAATAATTATATCTACATATTATAATTGTTTTCAAGCAAACTGAAATTAATTTTACTTTAAAGTATTTAAAACACATAAATTAAATTAAATCTACTTTAGTTTCTGAAATCTACATCAGATTTAGTTATACTTACCCCTCCGGCTAGAGTACTGTTGTAGCTTTCTTCTTGTTCATATTTTCCTTTATTTCTATTTATAACATTGCTGGTCAGTGATACTGAGGACATGAAGTAAAGCACGGAATAAAATACATAGAAAGTAACTTCCTGTGAAGAAAAAGAAACCCTTTTAGTAGTTTTTGTTTAAATTTAAATTTCAGATGATAGGTTCCAAAACTGTTGATTTCTTTTCAAGTTTAAAAGAAAACCAGCGGGAGTGGTCTCCCGAAAATTTTCTTTTATATTCTTTAATCAATTTTTCATGCCAAAGATCACCTTTCAGGGCATTGCCATACAATAGTTACTAAATATTAACTTTTGGCGTGAATTTAGTATTTTTATTGAATCTATTGTGTCATCCTTGAAGAGTTATTTGTCGATTAATTTCTGGCATATATTAATAGTGCCCGAAAAACAAATTTGTGTTTTAGATATGTTTTTCTCAACCGATTGAAATAAAAATTTGATTAAAAAAAATTGCACTTGTAGTCACCAAATCTCTTACCAAATTTGACAAATTTAAGTCATTGTGTTTTTTAATAATCGCGTTTACATATTTCTGAAAGTACAGGTCAACAGACAGTCAACCCATAGTTGGAATTAGTTTAATATCTAAACTATAGATGTCAAATCTGTGTAATCTATCTAGCCATTGTTTTGTAGTTATCATGTTATTTCATATTCGAACAGCTGGACAGATGGATTTCCTCTGAACATATTTTACTATAAATTTGACAGAAACTGATAAATTTGGTGTTAAGACCATATATCAATTTTCAACCGTCTAGCGCAAAGCAGTTTTGAGTTATCGTTGTCACGGACAAACAGATAGACGGACATTTCCAAAAAAATGTATTTTTCGAACACAGGGAGGTCTAAAATGTGGGGAATAGTCAAAATCTCGAGTATTGCAATACTTTCTCTATACTACGTATACGAAAAAGTGAAAAAAAAACTTTATTAAATATGTGTTAATTTCTTTATCTAATTACATACTAAGATACGGTTAAATAAGCTTACATTTTATTCTTTTTTCAAATCATTACTCGTCAAATGTGCATAATAATCCATAAGATCTCAACCGTATCCCTACAAAACGATATATAAATATATTTCAAGCACAGCATTGTTTCTTGCTACTAACAAAATTACATAATTTTGGTGAGCATGCTCGTTTGGCGAACATTTCGCAAATTTGGCGACAAAACCTTTAGAATTAACCTTAATCTTGAATTTAACTCACGATTGCAGCTAATGGAAGACCAATCATTAAACAAACTATCTCTACGTACTATTTATAATTAATTAATATATGATAATTGCAACGTGGTTCTGACAATTTATTTAGTTAAAGTAATAATTAACATGTCTTTCTTTTTAATTACCTATGCTAACATAATACTCCATTTCTTCAATTATGCTTTATAATAAGTTGAAGAAAATCGTATATTTATTATGGATCCTTTTCTATAGATCGATTGCTTCCAAAATTTGATAAAAGTTAATAATATTTATGCGAATACCACATATAAAATTTCATTTTTCTAATTCAAAACATTTTTGAATTGACTTACTCCCATTTATGGTGATAGATATCCTGTCCTTTTGAT
>JAPMOR010026819.1:1501-30289 GCA_026543865.1 Argiope aurantia | reverse complement strand
AAAAAGATGAAGAATATTTAAATATGGAGATAAAAATCTACTGATTTAAAAAAAACAAATAAATGAGCATGTGGTGTTTTATTAAGGAAAAGAAACAATGTGAAGTTGTTAAAATGTTATAACGTTGAGTACTAAAATTTGGACATTCAGTGAGAATATGGTAAACATATATGATGCAATTGCATTGAGAGCATATTGGTGACTTTTCTCCCAAAAGAAGATGGCGATGGGTGAATTTAGTTCGACGTATGCGCAAATGGGTTCAGATAGTGTGTGCTTTTCTATTTAGAAGATATGGCCAGGGTTCAACACGAAGTTTAACACTATGAAGCTTCTTTTCTGTTAACAGACCCCATTGCATCTGCCATTTTGAGAAGTAGAGCAAAGTTATGTGTTTTTTAAATCACTCACAGGAATATTAATATTTGTTGTTGTAGTAGCCAATTTCGCGGCACTGTCCGCCTTCTCTTAACCCACAATACCTACATGAGAATGCACCCAACATAGATAAATAGTAAATCCACGAGAAGAAGGTCTATTAAAAAGTTTTAAAATCTTAAAAACCAAAGGGGGATTTCTGGAATGAAGATGAGATAATTATAGAGACTATAAAACCCTTAATAAATCGGTGTAAATTATATACTTCTCTTGTAGATTGTGGGATATTTTTTTTTCTTGGGCAAATAAAACAGCAGTTATCCCCGCTGTGAAAACTGAACAGGTAAGATGGATTTTAAACGAAAAGCTGCATTTGGGAAAATAACAGCAAATGAGACATTATCTGATGTTTTTGATCCATCTGTGCATATTGCAATATAATCATTATAGTGATGCCTATGTTCATTAAAAAAAGTTGTCTATAAATAGAATCTGAAGTGTCAGATTTGGTAAACCCTTCAAATGGATTTAGATATTGTATATTGGGAATTATCCATGGAGGAAAAAATATTGTCCAGTTGGGGTGTTGCATGCAGGTGAAATAGATTTAGGTCCTTGAGAATGTTATGAATTCTAGTAAAATATACAGGTATAAAAAAATTACATGCTTCCTGTATTCGAGTTAAGAATGGGCGGAGTTTAAAATTATGAAAAGGATGTTGTGCATTTGATTCAGTTCTAAAATAATAGTGCAGTTATATCATTTGTCGTCTGAAATCAAGGAAAGTCTCAAAGCATTTCAACATATAAGCTCTGAACTGGAGAGGTCCTAAAGGCTCCTGAACACAGTCTGAGAGCCTTATGGTGAACAGGGTCTAATTTCTGTAAAACTGTTTTTCTGATTGACTCGTAAATAACACAGCCATAATCCATCTTAGATAGAACGAGAATTTTGTATATTTTACGCATGGATGCTCGATCTTCTCCCCAATCCGTAGTAGACAAAACTTTCAATATGTACTTTTGATGAAAGGTGAAAACTCTTTAACTTATCTACAATTATGATATAAAAACAAACAATTAGCATTCATCTATCTTGTTGCAATTTTGAAACAGTTTGAATCTAGGCTTATTTTGTATTATTTCTAGTAACATATTAGTTGTGTTTTTATGATACTAGGATGGGTACCAGTTCAACTACGCCAAAAGAATGTCCTCCAAACTTTCCAAAACTTTCCAAAGACTTCCAAACAAAGACTCCAAAACTTTCTCGAACACTCTCTAATACATTTTCCATGCCAGAATAGAATGCCTTACATGGCACTGGCGTATAATATACGTAAATAGTATAATAACACATTAATGCCTAAAATTACTTTAGGCATTAATGTAGGAATTTTACTCAATATATCATGTGCGATCCTTGGCGAGGTTTTGGACGATAAATCCCTGGCATGTTGTGAATAGTGTCCGAAAATCGAAATTGTATTTTAGACATGTTTTTCACAACCGATTGGAACAAAATTGACACAAAACCTGCACTTGTCATAAATTTTCATACAAAATTTGATATATTTAAATCATTGCGTTTTTAGTTATCGCGTTTACA
The DNA here is from genome assembly GCA_026543865.1 of Argiope aurantia. NCBI lineage: Eukaryota > Metazoa > Arthropoda > Arachnida > Araneae > Araneidae > Argiope > Argiope aurantia. Next base: position 28,302 of record JAPMOR010026819.1, on the reverse strand, counting down.
TGTTTCTGAAAGTACAGACCTATAACCGGTAGTTGAATTTGACTCAAATTTTATAGGTAGATGATAAATGTGTACAGATGATAAATGTGTGCACCGAATCGTATCTATACAGCTCTCTTCGTTTTGTGATTATAGGATTAACTTATATTCGAAGGACCGGAAAAGGTTTCCTTTGATCAGATTCCATTCAAAATTTGATAGAAATCTTCAAATGGGGTATAAAGACCCTATACCAAATTTTAACCATCTAGCTTACAACGCTTTTGCGTTATTTTTCTCACAAACAGACAGACGGACATTTTCCAAAAATGTGTTTTTCGAACTTTGGGAGATCTGAAACGTGGTTACTTTACTTTTGGTTAAAAATAACTTTTAAGCAAATTTTAGTTATCCTTTCCATTGTTGTAATTAAATTCAGACCAATTTTATGTTCCATCAACTACTTTACTATCATGTTTTCGTCACTGTTAAATTTTTATGAAAATATTGCTTTCCTTGGGCATGAGTTCTAAGGCAGAATATTTATTCCTAGTCTTAAACAGTAGGATGAATATTTTTTAATCTCCGCGTTTAGTAAACCTACGATTTTGATTTAATAACAAAGCGGTGATTGATTTTTATACGGTCTTAATAAGTTATTGATTCCCTTTTCTATTGAAAGGAGAGGATCTCGTGAGAAAAATCAGGTAATAAAACACAAAAATCCCCCCCCCCCAAATTAGTAAGAATTTCGAATCGTAATAATAAAAGCCAAGATAAAAAAAAAGAATTTCTGTTACAACTGTAGGAGAAAAAAAGGGTGTTCTAAAGTTTCAAGAAACATACCGGTCAGGAAAGAAGAAAGGGAATTTAGCTACTAGTTAAGGGGTCGGACGACACGGGAGAAAGCAAACGACTCTATTATTAAATTTTTGGCAACAAAAAATTATTTTATTAAGCAAGCAGACTAGAAAATATTTTAATTCTGAACAACGCCGTGATTATCAATCAGCTTCAATATAGATGTATATGAGCAACTTACATATGAGGTACTCCACAGCCTGCTCTCCGTTTTCTTCGACAGCAAGCAACAAACCATCAACAGTGTGGAATGTAAGAAGGCGCTGGTCGAGACGGCAAACAAGAATGTGTCACTAGATTTGCAGTAAAACCCGGTGGCATGTGTTTCTACATATGGCTGCATTTGACAAGCCGACGCTATCAATGACATTACAAACATACTCAGGATCTATAAGTGATAAAACGGATTAGACTGTAATAATTTCAGAATCTCTTTTCATTGTAAATATGGCAAAGAATAAATAACACAATATTCATTATAACTAAGGAAAGATCTCAAGAATTCTACTGCAGCATTCAACCAATTAACCTGATTGTAATTTTTATTATAACTCAAATGTGCAGAAAGTTGTCTCATTCGAGCTTTATATTAAACTTTAAAAATGTCAAAGAATCAGAGAAGGAAAACAAATCCTGATGCCAAGAGCAAATTTTTAATGAGATTCTTACGTGCACTAGATATAAACTCTATAGTTATTTCTTTAAACGAACGTTTCCATATAAGACATGGGATGGGGTGGCCTGGTGGTAAGGTCCCGGCTTCGGAAAGGAGGGTTTCAGGTTCGTGACACGATTCCACCGAAGCACCGTCGTGTAAGGGGGTTTGTTGCATGTTAAATCCGTCCGGCCCAAACGTCCTCCTGCTGGTGTGGTGTGGAGAGGTGGATGCCAGCTCAAGTGTCACCCTCATTGTCTGACCTCTGTTCAAAATTACAAGGTCCGTTCTAAAATAGCCCTAGTGTAGCTTTAAAACAGGACTAAACTAAATCTGCATAGGGCACACTCGCCACACTCACAAGCATCTAGTTCTAGATGAAAATGCAGCGATGTGTTCCACTTGCTAGCTGGAATTTACAGTGCATCACATTTTAGTCGAATGTCCTGCTTTAAATTCTCATCGTATTCGTTTCTTCCATTCACTGTCTTTAACTTTACCAGACTTGGTGAGTGAGAATTACCAACCGAATATTTTCACCTTTATAAAAGCTATGCAGTTCTATATTCACATATAGATTAATTTATGTTTGTTATATTTTTAATATATTTCATCACCGTTCCCACATTCTCCTATTTTTCAATATTTTTTCCCATGAACTGAAATTTCAAAAATCTATATCTCTCATATTGACATTATCATATTTTATGATTTTTTTATCTTGTTATATGCGTGTTTTGTTTTTATATTACATTTTTTAATCGTATATTCTTATAATCCTACCATTTGGCACAACATGGCCATATATGGCCCTTGTGCCAATAAACATAACACAACAAACGAACCGAATATTTCAATGTATATACAGTGGCTCAAGCAATCGAGAGTGCACCCTACTTTTACTTGATAAATCCGACTTTCAATGTAAATAACACATTACCAAGAAGTGCAAACAGGTTTTCATTTTAACATATAACAAATGGTTTAATTTAAAGTAAAAACAAAGAACAATCAATGAAAAACTTCTAAATCGAAACGTTTCAGAAGCATTTTAAATAAACACACGTACATTTTTGCCTCAAAACATTGAGAATACACCAATTAAATTTTGTAATATCTCGCATAGAAAGAAAGTGTCGATATTTAGCTGCATGTCTTTTGCATCGTAAACAAAAATTTTGGACTCTATATGAAGTCACTGAATCACGCACCTGTCTTGTAATTTCAGCATAGGAAAGACCACATTCATGTAACACAATAATCTTAGTTCTCTTTCTAGATGTCCAATCCATTCTTTTATTTGATGTCAATGCTTCTTGACTAAATATTAGAAATACTTACAAAAACTCCAACTAAATATTAAAAAGTTTAACAAAATTTCTAACTTGCAATTTAATTACATAAAAAACAGTCCTCTTTCTACTGAACAAAGCCCAGTAATGACCTGTTCCAACTTTAAGCATGATTTTAACTTCTGCTAGCAGTTATTAACATTTTATTGGTTCCCAGAACAAGAACAGTGATTTGTCAGGAAAGTTAGAAATTACAATCCACTTCATCTTTGTGTTTGTTATTCAGATTAAAGAAAAATAAATTTTTTTGTATTGCAAATATTTGAATTTGGCTTTTTGTATTGAAATCAGCATAAAATTTTCTTTAAAATGATATGTGATAGTTTGCATTTTGTGAAATTTGACATTTTCTATAAGCATACAACGTTAAAACGCATAATGATTAACGATTTTCAAGTACCATCTTTACCCATCTTTCTACAAGTACCCTATATTGCTTCTGTGCATGTGCTTACCATCAAATATTCAATAAGCTGGATTTCTCAAACGTGATAATTTAAAATAATTGCACTTATCTCTTTGAAAAATTCAGTTGCAGCATGCAGCATGAACAAACACCGCTCTCTATTCAGTGCTGTTTGACAGTCATTTACTTAACTTACCACTTCAATAATATTAAGGATCCCTCTAATTTGTTGAAAGTATCTTGGATTCCAGTCGAAGACATCTTTAAAAGTCCACGTAAGGAATTCCCTAGCGCGCTCTGCAACTTCCGCTCCAATCACTGGCACTGAACTTTCATCTTTCCTCGGTTCTCGTTGGAAACTTGCGGTCTGTGAAGGAGGGGTATTCGGTTCTCGTTGGAAACTTGCGGTCTGTGAAGGAGGGGGTGTTGGTGTGTGCTCCTGCGACATCACCAAGCAAATGAGCAGAAACTAGAAAAGAAAATAGATATTTCTCTACGAATATCTTTCAGTTTATTAAAAGCTTCTTGAGAAGGCTATTAGAGAACTTATTGCTTTTTCGTTGGCTCAAGGATAGCCAAAATGTATGCCAAGCACATTAACCATATGAGATGAAATGTTGCAATATTCGCCACTATGTATCGTAAGAATAAGTTCGTACGGATGTTATACTTGATACATTTCAGGAAGTTTTATTGAACTAAAAGCAAGTTTTCAAGCTAAAAATTAGTGCAATGATGACAAGTGCTGCATCTTGTACCAAAAAAATCCTTAAATAATTTTAATGAAAAACCGGAATAGTCTTTTTGTATGCAATATACGTATTGGTCATTATAACAGCAGAATACCATGAAGGATGAAATAATACAGCCTCATTATTTTTTTAGGAATGCAGAGCACAGTAAACGATGAAAATTGATAGTGATGTTATGACATGAAGACAGTATCAAGAAGCTTGTGTCAATCAGAAAAAAATCAAAATTAAAGTTTTAATACATGTTTTCAAGCAGAAATTTGTATTGTTTGATTGTTTATCCTTGCACAATTCCTTAATATGCCATATATCAAAAGAAAAGCTTCATATCAATTTCCTGATGGAGTTATAATCGCAATACATTGGATATATGCATCTTATCATAGTTAATAAATCTCTGGATGAGTACTAGATAATACTGTTTGCCAAAATTAATTACAAATCAGTCAATGATGCTGATAATAATGCTTTAACCTTTTTCTTGATTGAAATCCTGTTAACACAAAATGTCTACAAAAAAAATGTTACAATACTTTCACAATATAGCCCGGCATTCAAAGTATCGAACAACATCAGGGAGATATTGTATAATGTCATGTATTAATATAAAATCTTACCAAATGTGACCCTTAAGCATTCCACCAACATGACTACCCAAATCCAACAATTTGTTAAACCAAACAATTATTCAGAATAGTACATTAGAAAATTTTCAATGATAACTTCACTGTATTATTTCCCTAAATAGCCCCTTTTTTTGCATTGACGATTTGGCATCGTTGGCAATTTAAAGGGGCACACTAAAGTATATTTCAATCCTATTGGGGGTGAGATCACTGGAGGATATATAACATATAAAAAATGTTCAATAAAATTTAAGCCCAAATTGCTGGGCGCCTGTTTCAACAGAAAGAATGTAAGAAAATAATTTTCAAGCAAGTCGTCAAGACAAAAACTGTTAACCATTTTTCTCATTCAATCTATTTCCATTCCATATAAATAAAACCTCAATGGGATGCGAGTTATTTTTCAGAAGAATTACGTATTTACATAGAGTAAGAATTCTTGGCCATAGATTTGATGGAAAAAAAGGAATCGTCATAATCTTGTACAATCCTGACTGATTTGTAGTATTATGGCATCAGGAATTGATGTCATATCTTGAACTGGGCTGATATCTAGTTTAGGATGCCCCTTCGCCTCGCCAAGGATGCCAACAATACCAGATAACCAATCAATAAGGTCGACAAAAAAATTCAATACTGAAAACAATTATTGCTAGTCATCTTCATTTTTTTTAATTTGATATTTTGGGCATGTTTAGTGAAATGAAAGGATGCTCTAAAGTATATCTTAACATTTAATTTACTAAGCAGGATAAAGTCACAATTAAGAATCGAAGCTCTGTTTTCAATCATCAGAGACTTGTCCACGTTAATCTCTATACTATAAGACATGTTCGCAATGACGCAATGACAAAAATGAAAATATTGTGGATTTTGACTATTGCGGCCTTACAAATAAATAGACACAACGCAGCTCATTCTGGGACCCCTCCATCAGCCATCTGAAGAATGACCATCAAGGCTAAAATTTGAATAAGACTGATTTTTTTTCGAAAATCACAATTATTCAAGACTTCCACAGCTTATCTAAAAATCGTCTTTTCGCTCTTTCTATGTATCCTTACAATCTTGAAACAAGAAAAGCCATTTCATCAAATATTTTAGAAATTGAATGATCTTTGTTCCGAATATGTCATGCTCTTCATCAACTATTCTAATAGTGCGTTTTAACTAAAAAGCTTATATAACCAGTTCTAAGTTTAACACAAACCAGATTGCATTAAAAATACGGTATTTGTTCATTTGCAATTACCACACGTTGTCAGAAATGAAGAAAGAGCAACATGATATTTCCATAAAATTGTTAGTTCTTAATTCAATGTCCACTAGATGTATACTTCATTAATAACATATTATTTTGAAATTATATATTTTTTCTTCCATGCAAAGAATTTCTGAATTCAGGCCAAACAAAAATTTTCAGTATTAAAAAAATTAAAAATTATTTCATCAAACATGAACATTTCACTGCCTTCAAATTTTGTCACTGGTGAAATCTGGCAGAATTTTAAATCGGGATTCTTAATTTAAAGCAAATGTAGTAATGTAATTTAAAAGCAGAATTTATGATAATCTCTACTAAAAACTATGCTGAAATCTAAGACTAAATGTGTCTCGGAATGAATGCCAAAGTTTATTCAGTTTTAAATTTAAACTTAATTAAATTTAAAATATTTGTTTGGCATTCGGAATGAAAAATTACTTACCTCGTTAATTTCAAAACCAGCTTCCTAAAAATTTGGATGGCATTTGCAGTTAAAATATTTAAAGAATTCATCCGAGTAATTTGAACATGATGAATACACAAATTTCATATTTTTATTTCTTTATAATATTTTGTAAACATATCGCTTTAGTTCCCTGAATGAATTTAAAACTGTGTCACGTGTTTTTTACCTCAAGAATATTCTTTTTTATTTCATGGTGCAAATTGTATACGATGATTTTGTGTTGGTAACTTCAAACCGTAAAATGAAATAATGTGTAATGATGACTTGTAATTTTAAATTCACTTTATTGTTAAATAAATATCTCTTTCGTTAGTCAGTTACCAAAATTTTCTTATAAATATATAAGAAAAGATTTGAGGTCTTCACCATTTCCCATAAAAGTTTTCCTGGAAAGTAATTAATGTATTTTTATTCGCTCTATATATGTTGTTGTTATTTCGTATGGCACTTGCCATGGACAAGCCCGCTGTTACGAAGACAACGATTTTAAGCCGGTGATGGAGCTTCTCTTGTTTTTATAGCAACGCCAACTAGTGTCAAGAGTACGAATTTGCGACTCAAGCATCACTCATTCGCTTGCACAACCCCTTTTTACAGGAGGGCACATTCACACATAGAACAACGGAAGAACAACCACGCCCAAATCGGGACTTGAACCCAGGACGCCCAGATCACGAGGAAGATACGCTACCCCTATGCCAGGACGCCGGCGTATAGAGGTATAGAGAAAATATTTTTATCGTCAAAAAATTTGAGCTCTTGATTTTGATGAAAAAAATGTTAAATTAAAAATGTTAAATTCTCGCCAAAAGTAGATATTTTGTAACTATTGTATGTATACGTAATGTAAGGAGTTCTCTGGCATAGAAAGTTCAATAGAGAGTTTGCGAGAAAATTTTGGGAAGACCATGCCGCTGATTGAAATTTTTTGACTAATTGGAAGAGATTTTTTTTTTACTTCAAAAATATAATAATAACAAATTTAACTCTACTGGTCGTATTCCAGAGTTTTAATTCCAATAGCATATATAATTACATCTGGTTTAAGTTTTAACCAGGCGCAAGACGATGTATACAACACAAGCAGAAAGAATAAAATATAAGGCATTCTTCACCAATACGTGGAGAACATTTCTTAATAGTTGCATATCAAGTGATGTGGGTAATTGTCAACAAATATCTTTATAAATGTGGCTAAATCACCTTTCTCTCCAAAAGATGTATGTCCTTGATGCCCGCCCAGCCAACATGTTGTTTACAATGAGGAAGAGAAAACAGAGAATGGGTGGATAAACAACGGACTTCGTCCTCTTCGCAATTAAGAGTCATTTTGGAGGGATGAATGATTGAGTGACATGTTAAGAAATAAGAAGCAGATTTCACCCTAATAGCATTAAGGAAATAAAGTTTTTCTTTTGCCTTAGAGTTCTGTGAGATGTTTATTAACCAGAATGTAACGCTTCTTCATGTGCGTGTCTATTCCGAAAATCCATTGGTCCAAAATTCCTTCTTTATTTATTTTCTTTTATACAAAGTGTAGAGAAAGTATTGTAATCGTCAAAAAATTCAAACTGGAGATTTCGACGAATCTGCACATTTCAGACTTCCGTAAGTTCTAAAAGCACAATACTTTGTTTGTCTATCTCTGAACAAAATACCCAGATACATTTTGCTTAAAACGGATAAAACTTGGTATATGGACTTTATGATAATATTTTGTGTACTTCTGTCAAACTTTAAACGAAATCCATTCAGCGGAAGTCAGTCTGTTTGAATAGAAGTGAACTTAATAACTACTAAACTTAAAACGATAAAAAGATAAAATTTGTTGTACAGATTTAGAATCTAAAATGTACCTTCGTATCAATATGTAACCCAAATCTATCAAAGGACTGACCACCTATCAGTCATTACTTTTGCATGCATGTAAATACAATAAATTGAGAAACACAATGATGTAAATCAAGAAAAGTTGGCATGATCTTCCGATTATGACTGTAGTTCTGCGTCAAATTTTGATTTCAATAAGCAGAGAGGAAGACGTATAATTTCCATATTCGATTTTTCTGTGCTTTTCCATTGATTGCAGTCCAGCGCTAAAAAATGTCAAAGATTGTATGCTAAATGAATATAGCTAATATGTTCTAGCTAAAAGTTCTAGTTAAAGCTAATATGTTCTTTTGTAACTATTGTTCTCCAATAACATGTAAGTAATAATACACAAATACATCTATTAGAGAATATGCTAGAAAATTTATGGGAATATTACACTACGCCCATTGATATACCAACTTGCTGTATTATAATAAAGAATGGGTATTGTGAAAAAAAAATATCTTGGATCTTCAAGATAAAATACACCGTTTTCGCTTCATAGGGACACCGCTTTAAATATGTTGGTGTCATTCAAGTAAAATGTCCATCGAACTCCCCTGATTTAAATCCCAGTAAAACAGGGCAGGATGTTTTCAGGACAGATATCTCCATACAATTACACCCTTCGATAAATATAAATCATCTAAGTAAAATGCCGATTCTGCTTTGTGTATATCTATCCCAAGAAGTACTGAGTAAGTCAAACAAATTCCAGGAACTTTTATAGCTAAGTAAAGACGTATCCCTCTCTGTGGAATATTTATTCACTTTCTTACTTGATTTTTAAACCATTTTTGTCAATAAAGTCGTTTTTTTCAGTAAAGCCTTTTTTTTATACTTAACAGTATCTGTATTTCGCATTTTTGTGACAACCTATCTTCAATAATTTTTGCATATATTGTATATAAGTAATTGTAGTAGGATTTCAATCTTTATCGGTAATTAGAAAATAAAAGGAATATTTTTTGAAAAATAGCATAAATGAATATATATTTCAAACATCATAATCAGTATCCTATTTCAGAAACGTCTGTACTGTAGAATTCCAATTTTCGCACCTAATAATATTTATTAACAAGTAGAGAAACATATGCTAAATATTATTGAATTGGTGAAAGCACATTCCAAGATTTATATCTTAGACCAAATTATAACTTTTATAAATTTTAATGCCAACAAGATGTTAAGATATATAAGATAAATATTATTTTCAAAAACTAAATATAATTTCAAAATATTTCTTCAACATTTCTGAAAATATATTTGTCATTCATTATATTTGATGAAAATATTTACTTAATAATATAAATCAATAGATAAAAGTGTATCTTTAAATGGTATTTGTTTAAATTGAAAAGTTCAATTTTCTATTGATTCCCTTACTACCATTCCACCTGGAGTTTAAAATATGTTATTATATCTATATACAATAAAAAGATTATGAAAGAGAGTGCGTAGAATAATTTTTATTCCATCCTCAAGTATTACCTTTTTTTTCAATATTAAATGCTTGCTGAATGAAAAAAAAAACTATTTTTAGGAGCATCAAATTTCATTTTACGAAATTATCTGGGAAAACATAAAAATTATTTTAAACTAAAATGAGCAGAACCATGGAGATTATCATTTAGAATTCTTATAAAACATTCGATGTTGATTATTAATGCAGTTATTCATATCATTTACAAATTAAACTTAGATTTAAAAATATCGTAAAAAGTAGACATTTGTACATGAATATCTTAAAAATTATTTATTAAATAGTGATAAAACTTTCAAATGGAAATTGGTTTTAATATTATACAAATAAACAGACGTCGCATTTTTTTCTACCAAATAATGACTTTCTAACATATAAAAATAGCTAATATTTTTATGTTTCAATGCAAACAATGCTGTGATGTTTTTACTATCACAATCATTTGCTTTAAAATGAATGTTAAATTATGTCTGTTGCCTTAAAAAAAGTCATAATTTTTAAAAAATGTAATTTTAGTAGATTTTTACAACCAAATATTTTTATTATGAAAATCACGACAAAAATGCCATGCATTTACTTTATCTTCTAATTCTAATCATCTAATTTTATCTTCTAATTCTATCTTATCATTCTAATCTTTAATACTTTAACATTTTGCATTTTAGTCCAAAATATTCTAGTAATCAAATGTTTACAAACAAACATAGATTATACATACCAGTTACGAGCTGCAGATACATAAATTAATGCTCACCAGAAGAGGACTAAAACATGCTCACCAGAAGAGGATTACCAACCTTGGGCCCCTTCCGCTTTCACGTCAACCCTGATATCTTTCCTCAACAGTTTCTACGACAGCTTCCGCTACCTTATCATATATCTTAAATGAAATTTTTTCACAGGATTGCAGCAGTTTTTCATAACTACATCTCTCAATGCCGTCAACAGAAGGTATATGCAAAAATATTATTCACACTTGATAAGAGAAAGGAAACGCTTAAATAGTTTAGTAGTATTTGCTGTATAATTAATGCAAAGTTCAATATCTGAAGCTCTAATAATGCATTATAACTCGTCAGATACATTTCATTACTCTATTTCTCTCCTTCGTATCTCCCAGGAATCTAGAGATGCAATGTAGACTACATAAATGCAGTGGTGGATTCAGGCGTTTTGAGACCCTAGTCAGTGAGCGTTATTAAAATCTTCTCATAATATATTAGTCGATTTAGTTTCACATTTCTACACATTTTAAACTTAATCAATACATTAATGACTTATTTTAGAGTTTTTATTTAATTTTTAATTTTTATTTATTTATTTACTACTAGTCACCTTTGACAATCAGATATTTCCAGGGATATTGACTAAATTTAATTTCAGTTAAATATTTTACACTTGACTTCATGTCAAATAAGTTTTAATCAACAAATTATCACTGGTACTAAAGTCGCACCAGCTTTATAATTTTATATTATATGTTCACGTATTACAAGTTTTACACATTTTTACCAGAGGGAGTGGTCTTCCCAAAGGTTTCTCACATACTCTCTAACAAAGGCGTACTCCCAGAGAATACTCGCATGGCAATGGCATACAATAGTTACGAAAAAAATTGACGTGAATTTAACATTTTTACTGAGTCTATCGTATGATCTTTGGAGAGGTTTTTTTTTTTTTTTTTTTTTGGCGATTAATCCCAAGCATGCGGTTAAAAGTACCAACAATTCAATTTGGTTTTAAATGCATTTTTCCGAAACTGATTGAAAAAAAAATTTGACGCAAAGCACACAAAATGCCATACCAAATTTAATATATATATATAATTCTTTGCGTTTTTGAGTTATCACTTTTATATGTTTCTGAAAGTACAGACCGACGGACCGACAGACCGACAGCTCCTCATTGGATTTGCCTTAACCCTTTAAAGGGCCATTTTTTTCTAGTCATATTATGTTAAAATATTTTTAAGCTTGAAATTGGGATAAGAAAAGGGATTCCTTTAGCTTATTAAATGAATTTAATTTGATTAATTAATTAATTTGGTTAATTAATAATTAAGTAACAAATCAAGACACGTCATTTTGTGTGAGATAAAGAACTGAAGCATCTAAGTTTCTGTTTTTCTAAAAAAAATTGTCAGAACTTATGCCAACCTACATAATTTCATACAAAGATTGATAAATTTGGTGGAAAGCATACTTTCCACGGCCCTAGAAAGGGTTAAACTTTGGTGCATGTAGACAGACTCTGAACTAATTTTGCTCAAAATTTGACAGAAATCTACAAATTTGGTCGAAAGACAGCGTTTTTGAGTTATCTTTGTCACAGACATACAGACGGACATTTTCCAAAATTATGTTTTTTGAACTTATGGAGTTCTAAATCGAGGAGACTCTTCAAAATGTCGAATTTAATTTTTTTTTTGCCGATTACTATGTTGTTTCTATACTAGGATACAACAGAATAATAATTTTATTGCATTATAGCGCTATTGCACACGTAATTGTTTAGTTCATTTACCTTGTCACTTTCCTGATACTGCTACTCCACTTCTTTTATTCGTCTTGTAAACTACACGATATTAAACTTTAATTTTCAACAATGGAAGAAAATAACACGATAAAATGATCAGAAAAACAATGTAATTTATTGTTGAAAAGAAGACAAAAAATTTTTTTTAACATTTCCAAAATTCAGAAATATTTTGCCCGACTATTATACAATATCATTATACAATATCAAAATTCAGCTAATTTTAAATTAATTAAAATTCCAGAATGAAAATTTTTAATTAATTAAAATTAAAAAGCAAAGACTACATATTTGTAAGTGCTGTGACGACTAAGCGATAGTAATTTAACAAATAGGAATCCGATGAATTATAATTAACAAAGCATCAGTATTATCCTACTATTTTATAACTTATAGTATTTATATTTTCTATAACCACATTATTTAAATGGCAGTTAGGCCATTAACTTTCTTAATCGAACTCTCTACGCCTCCCCTCCACCAACCCAGTTGTCCTGTTCTGCAGCCTAGTCAAAAATTCACCACTGCGTATATGTCACATCGGAAAAAGTGAAATGTTCTTTCATTAGGTTTTTATTGTTTCTAATGGTAATCTTTAATTCACAAAACATCATTTTTAGTGATTATCCTAAATCATTTCTCTGATAAATCCCCTTCTGACTTAAAAACTTTTTAATATTTGATTTATTCTATTTTTAATTATCCAATTTCAATATAGTATTTCAGTTTTACTTAATTTTTTCGTTTTTTCAAAAATGTTTTGCTGTAGTAATACATTCGTTGTGGTGTAATGATACTCTTTTTATTCTTACTAGCCTCCTTCGGCACCTAGCCATTCGCTCACTATATAAAGAGAATTAATTGAGTCAGTCATGTTAACTAATCTAGATATAAAACATCTTTTTACGCCACATGAAAGTATGATTTTAAATTATATGGGCGTATTAAACATATAAAATTCTGATTGGATAATTATATATCTGAAATGGCGAAATTAGTTGGCGAATAAAATTTAAAACATCAAAACAGTAGCTGACGTTCAGGAATACGATAAGGTTTAATTAGAGACGTATCTCGGAAATTGAGGGAGTGAAAAACTAAACAGCTATTGATGAGATACATAAATGTCATGAATTTTCAAACTAGATAGAAATTTGTATGGTGATATAGGCTGTGGAATTGTGTAGAATTTTTTTTCGAGAATATACAAAGATATAGTGTTTTTGAGATTTCTCTTTAAAATGGGATGGTGACCATTGGTAACACATTTAGAAATCATGAGCTGTCATCTAAAATAAGAATTGTAGAAATCGTACCAGTGATTGGACTGGGAGATTGTTCTATTATTCTCCAAGTTATTTTAAATACCCATATGTTTTATTTTATTTACATCTATATTCATTACATTTCCTAAAAATTTCACTTTTTTAAAAATTAAAGAAAATTTACATGAATATTTTTCGGTTAATGCATAGGATTTAAAATTTTAGAAATTAATTTTAAACCAATGCAATTTTGAAGAAATCTTTGCTATGAAAAATAAACGTTGTAATTTGAATGCGAAAAAAATAATGGGGATTATTTTTGTTTCAATTTATCCACTGCGCACTTTTCATGCAGTAAATATAAACTCAAGTTCTCGGATCCCATTTTCGAGAAGATATTTTATAAGAAAGGAACTTGATTTTAGAGGAACTGAGAAAATGCATAGCGTCACAGTGAAAGAAAAAATGATAATTTCCTCAGAAAAAAAAATAATTTCAGAGATAAAAATTCTGCCATTGTAATTTATTTACTGGTAGCATCAAATAATATTGTAAATACTTTGAAAATCATACAACTTATTTAATTTTTGCATTTGTTATTTCTTTGTGCGAAACGCCTTTTCACTCAATACCTTATTTTTTAGAATTTTAAACGGCATAAGTTTTCATGATATGGTCATATTATAAATGTAATTATTTCTTTCCGATTTTTTAAATGTCTTTTTAATTTAGCTTAATTTATTGTATACAAATAGAAAAGTGTCTTTCAGTCTAGCAGAAATTTTTTTTTAAATGGCTTAGGCGCCAATAAAACGCTAATTAAGTCAAATTTCAGTCACAGAATTGATAGAAGTGCATTTATATTGAAGATCAACCTCGTTTACATGGGAAAAGAATTTTATTTAAACTTAAATGGGTGATGTTCTTTTTTCAATGAGGCAAAAATGTCCATCTCAATTAGTCTATTTTTGGAGGAATTGGTCTCATATAATCGAGAAAAAGAGGTGCAATTAACATTGTAAACAAATTATCAGAAACCTTTTAAAATCAGAATCAATTACATAAATGAGGAACAAACTCTATAGACAAATGAAAGTGAAAATATGGTTTCATTTGCGTCAGTTCTCACCTTATCAGTGTAAGTATTTTTACATCAAGCTGATTACTGAGAGAATGGAAACCAAAAACATTAGAAGACTATTAAAAAAATAAATTGGCTTTCAAGTCAATATCGAAAGGAATCAGTGTGCCATCATCCTTTATTTTAAATTAAAATTAGTTTAAATTTCAATCCAAAATAGCAATGTTATTGCAAATCATGCCTAAAATTTATTAAAATTAGGGAAGCCATTGAACGAAAATAAAAATTACTGAAAGGCTAATATTTTTTAAAATTTTTTTTGTGTGTGTGTGTGTAGAATAATATGTTTCAGATTTTGCTGGAAAAACATTCAACTTTTAATTAATTTTAAATTAAAAGTGTAATTAATTATCGAAAAACTTTTGTCACTTTCAGAAATTAACCAGATTTGCGGTGGTGGATTTAGATATTTTGCAACTCTAGAAAATGCATAATATGAAATCTCTTATTTTAATAAACTGATTAATCTCGTTTAATATTTCAACACACTTTTAAGGTATTAATAACTAATTTTAAATTAATCATTTCTATATTATTAACTTCGTGATATTTTAATTGTTTTTATTATATAGTATAACTCCAAATTGTCTCAATCGTATTTTTATTAAATATTATTGAAACAGACATTCGTTCTTTGCAATTATTCTAATAGGAATCTGATGAATTATATTTGATAAAGTGTTAAGATTATTCTAATACTTTATAATTCATAAAATTTGCATTTTTTATAAACTTGCTTATTTGGCAACTACAAAAAAGGAAATTTTTCCTTCTCACTTGCCACCCAGATAACAACTTTTCGGAAATCCACCGTTGCAGATTCGGCAATTCTAGGGTTAAGGGTCTGCCCTAAATCATATAGAGTATTTTGAACCGTTTTCGTATCTTGTAATCTAGAGAAAATAAGGCAACTTAATAACGTTTCTGTTTTTAAAAAATTATTAAATTAACAGTAGGTAATTTACATTTTAATACTACAGAATATAAATTTTAATTAAATTATTAAATAAACAAGCATTTAATTAAGACTAAAAATTATCGTTTGCCGCTTGATAATAGGCTTTTTATCTTTGGGACATAATTATATTTTGTATACTGAAGCATAAAAATATTTTTGCTTATGTAGGAGCAATTTTCATAATTTCATTGCTGGTATTAAAATATTTATAACCTGGAATAAATAGCTTTGAAGTTCTAACAGTGGTTAATTATAATTGTTTGCAGTTTGAAGTAGTTGGCATTTTCTATATTTTTGGATTGACTACTGAAACTATACCAAGTTAATTCATTGCACAAAAAGTTACATATATTACGTTAAAAAATTTAAAATAAATGGTTCACAAAATCAAACTAAATCATTGAACAAAAAATTATGTATAATGCAATAAATAATTTAAGAGAAATTCCACTTTAGAATTGTTCTTTTAATATGTGGCTAAATAATTATAGCTCAAAATGTCGTTTTTGGAATGGTTCCTTGTCTGGATTGACATTCAATACTTTCATTAGCAATTATTAATTCACATAATCCCCATTAAATTTTTAAACCCTTAGTAATATCTAAGAAAAAGGTTTTTTTAATGTTATTGTCTATTTCCACTAGAGTGGCATTAGAATCAATCCATACTCACATGATACACGTTAAATGTGTCGAATCAATTTAGTTTTGGAATCCATTACATCTAATGCATGCGCTCCCATGATTTTATATCATGAAATAACATTTGATAGCCTCATAATTGTGATGGTATGTGAACTTCTTCCAATGCATTTGTTTTGAATGCCTGCTCCTTTTAGACAATATGCGCACGATATTTCACATCAGCTAATTTTGTTAAATAAAAAAATTATGTAAATAGATTTTCCATATAATGATAAGGCTGAGAATTGTATAATGATATATAACTTCAAGCACTATATTATAACCAGAAATTATTGTGTCATTGAAAAATAACATACATTAAAAAAAATTTGCTCTTATCTCTACGAATAATAAAATTGAAGTGCGCGCGCGCGGGTGTGTGTGTGTGTGTTGTTTCCTACCGTTTGACCTTAAATTATCAGACTTTCCACTTATATATAGTTGTTTAGAGGGTAGAAAAGGACAGCTTAGAGTGATTTGAAATTCTAATTAATGAAAAATTAAGCAAAATTTTAGTACTTTTTCGCAATAACTTCAAAAATACTATTTTTTTATAAATTTAAAACTAAAAAAAATTATATTTTCATTTATATTAATTTTTGGTGGCAAGGCTGAGGATTGCATGCTGAAAAATATGAGTTAAAGCATTATATTACAAATTTCAACTATTAGAAATTACTATATTATTGAGGAATTAAATTCCATATATTTAAAAAAATTCACTTCTGTATCAACTAATAATAAAGATGAATGTGTCTGATTGTGTGTAAGAGTGTTGTTCTCTACAGGACATACCATTTGAAAAAGAACTACCAAACTTGGAACATATATAAGCAGTTTAGAGAGTAGAAAAGGGCACTTCGAGACGATTCTTTTGAAATTTTAATTAATTAAAGATTAATCGAAATTTTAGTATTTTTTCGCAATAACTTCTAGAAATATTACAGTACAAAAATTATTTTTTCATAAATTTAAAACTTAAAATGTTATATTTTGAATTATATTGATTTTTAGCGTATATTTTTATTCATTTTAAAAACATATATACTGAGTATATTTTGAAACAATATATTTCATTATTTAGGTGAAACTAAAATCATTTTCATCTCTGGTATTAATATTTCATTCTGGCTACTTTTTTTTTCATTATTGATGATGAAAGCATAAAGTTAAGGCTTGTTTTTCCATAATGAATAAATTTCGGTACAAGGTATGGTTTTAATAATTTTTTTTTTGAAATTTTGCTTTAATTACAATGAAAGTTTAATTTCAGAACCAAGCAATAATGAAATCCTTTCAAAGTCTCCTCAGTTTTAAAGGTTGCGGTTCTTTAATATAAATTTAATTATATGTATAAAAAATTAGATAGAAATTTCATTTAGCAGTGAACAATGCGGTATAACGCTGCTAAAACAGTATGAATATATGTTTATAAAAACTTGAAATTTAAAATTATTTTGTTGAGAAAAAATATTATGATCAATTTACACAAAATGCTTAGTTGAAATTTTTTGGAAAAAAATTAACTAGTCTTCAAGCGGCTGATATTATACCAGGATTCCGATGCAATTATTAACATATTTTATATGTAATAATATTTTCACTGAAATCTGATTTGAAAGGTGGATATAAATGTTTATCCATGGATTAAATTGCGAGTTATAAAAATTTTGTCATTGAGATGTATAGTGTAATAGATACAGGAAGATACATAATTTATAACATATTTTATTCAAATACATCATGATTTATAAATAATTAGCATCAATTATTCATTTAAATGCAGTATCGACAATAAATCCTCATTTTTAAAGCTGTACAAAACAAATAAATGCATTTATAAGTTGGCTGCTATGTATTTACAACAAAAAATAAATATTTCAAAAACATAATATCTAGTTTACAACTACAATTCTATATTATCGTTTCAGATAAGTACAAAATAAAAACCAATTTCTTGATTACTATTTTTCATGTCTAATTCATCAAAAGAAGAATAGTTTACTTTACTTGACTAGTTGTTCTTTATATATTTATATATTTCATATAAGAAGAATTAGTTACTTGATCATTTATTTCTCAAATTTAATCCAAATAAGAAGAATAAGTTATTCTTCAAATATAATTCATATAAGAAGTATAAGTTACTTGACTACTTATTCTTCATACATAATTCATAAACGAAATAATACCTTATTATTTATCAATTTTTGTCAATAAAAATTCAGCGAACCAACAGCTAAAAATACTCCTTTTGACAATTTATGGAATATGATTCTATAATTAAAATTGTTCCATAATAATGCTTTGTAAATCACCTTTAAGCAATAATAATGCTTTGTATCAACTTGAGTAATAATAATACTTTGTACCTTTTCTTAAAATAGGTTTTGATTTGTATTATACTTAATGAATGGAATTTAAATAGGGGCAAGACTTTCGTGAATTATGAATGAGTAACTTAAATGCCTAAATAGGAGTTTTTAATTTGTTTATTATTATCATAATCATTATCATGGATCGAATTTATTGTTTACCATTAATCGATTATAACAGGTATAATCGATTTTATACCAGTCAAATTCTATATGCTACTTTAAAAATTTAAGCAAAATAATAATTACCAAAAATGGCAACACTATGAAAAAAGAAAAATCCTTTTTTAATTCATAAACGATAACATTTTTAACATGCGGATATAAAATTTTGCAATAATTATGTTAAATGAATTATAATTACATCTCAGGCAAGGATCTGATTTTCTAAAATTTGATGAAAAATATTAGGAAAAAAATCGAGTCATAAAATATCACTTCTAATTTGAACAAGTTTAACTTTTTTTAGGGGGGAAACATTTAAGATTAAAGGGGGGAAATCCAAAGACCAATCTGTTAATTATATAATAAGGAAATTTTAGATTTAATAAACATTTATCTTGTTAAC
The DNA here is from genome assembly GCA_026543865.1 of Argiope aurantia. NCBI lineage: Eukaryota > Metazoa > Arthropoda > Arachnida > Araneae > Araneidae > Argiope > Argiope aurantia. The sequence continues at coordinate 9,060 of JAPMOR010026819.1, read as the reverse complement.
TGAAAAAATTGCAAAATTTAAAACCAAGAAATTCCTGAAATTATGGTTTTGGATAGAAGTGACGATGAAAATGGAGAATGATAAAAAGAGAAGTAGTCAACAGTTTTCAGTGTCTGTTAATTTGATAATAAAATAAATCTTAGAAATTTAGATGCAACACTTAATTAATGCCATCTGTATCTTCAAACTAACATATTGTGCATGAATATAATAGAAAAAAAATGTTCCTCTGAATTTTTTCAGGAGTTTTATGGGAATAAATTTAACTCAAAAACTCCAACAAACAGTATACATAATATATTTAACTATACAAAAATTGATGAAATAATATTTTAAGTGATTTATTCTTACAGATTACTTTTGGGTTTATTATTTTTCAATGTTCCAATAAAGTGTTTTTAATATTTAAATCAGGCAATATAATTTAACTTGGCAAGATTTTAGGAATCACACAGATTTTTAAATACAAGTTTGTAACATTTTTGCTTCAGATATACATTCCAAAAACATGATAAAAATTTTCCCTTCTAAACAACCAATCTGAATCCTACAGTTGAAATGTGTTTTTGTATAATAAGTTAAACTGAAGTTGATTATAAATTCTTCAAATTAAGTTTCTTGGGAAAAACTTAAGAAGAATTAAAACAGAAGAATGTTAGCTCAGCTTCAATTTCAATAAAACTTCTCGTTTCTTTAACCCATTTCTTTTCGAGCTTGAAATGAAAAGTAAGTACTGATTCCATATAATATCGTGTTTGTTAAACCTAAAACCTGGAAAAAAAATAAAGAAATTTTTATTAAAAATTATTTGCATTCAATAATAAAAGTTATATATATAACATAAATGAACGAATATAATCTGCACACACTCATAAAAAAAAGATTGAATCCTCTATTTAACAGTCAGATTCTAATATCTAATTTATGTGCTCGTTTGCTTTTTTTATTTAATTTCGTGGATAAGGGTGTAGCGATCCCCTTTTGCATTTAAATTTTGGCTATAGGACCACATACCAAATTTTATTTATTCAAGTAGTTGCGCTTATAAGTTAACATGTTGGCATGCCAACAAATGTGGACCCAACAAAGGATATCTTCTTTGGCATACTTGGTTCAAAATTTATCTATGATTCTCATGATAAATTTTCATCATAAATTTCTGTCATTTACTTCTCTGCGTGTTTGAATTATTATGCTCATATGCAAACTGTTTTGACAATAATCTGCAATTTTGGTGCTGAAATAAAATACCAAACCTCATCGCTTTCGCTGAATGCATGTGTGAGTTATCGTTTTTCATAGTAGGGTTGTGTTGATTGTTTACAGTACCAGGCAATTGTTTTTGCAGTACCAGATACAGGTGGATACTGAATGAATATTCACTGTACATACCCAAAAAGAAATTGAATCCTCGATTTATTAGGCAGATTCTAATGTATTTTTGCATCTGATAAGTAGGTAACAGATTCTTTTCCTGTGGAAATAAGCCGAGTCCTCGATAAATACAGGTTCTCTTAACTGTGATGAGGCTGATAACAAATAACATTATTTCAAATCGGGATTTCGATACTTCGGTAAGAGGTATTGTACTGTGCCCGTGGCGTTGATTTTGACAGTGATTGATGAATGTGCGAGAAGAGGAAAGATTATAGCATAAGACAAGATAGAACTTCTTGAGTGAATACGCATTATTATACGGGGTAGAGTATAGTAGTGTCTGGGAATGAAATATATATAATTACACACACATATTAAAACAAACATCCAGCATATTTATAGCGTCACCCAGGCAAGACAGCGAACTAGACTATACCGATTGGCATCGGTCAAGTCCAAGTGCCTAATACTACTCTTCATCTATATAAGTTTTGTGTACCTGATACAAAGCAAGGTATATAAAACATAAAATTGATATAGTATCCCCCAATCGTAGTTCAGGCGTAATCCCAATCACACATCTACAGACAGGCATAATCCCGAAAACGTATTTTCCAGACTCAAAAAAGGTCATAAATATAAAGATTCGATTGATTTTTTTACTATGATTATAATAATTTCTCTATATAAATTCTAAAGTAGAATTGATATGTTTCTGTGTATCTAACGAATTCTTAAAATTAATAAAAAAGTAGAAGGGACATCAAGAAGCGATTGAAAAAATAGATTGTGAAATTTTATTTTTACAAGCATGAAGAAAGTCAAGTTAAATAAAAGTGAATAAAAACTGAGCTAAATGTGCACTGCAGAATTACGATAGAGATACAAAAGCATTGCCATATTAAAAACTTTTTGCAATAATCGACAAAGTCATAAAAAATTCAATCTTTGAAAAAACAATTCCAGCAAAACAAATTGTATAAAAAAAATTAGCATATTTATTCATTTATAAGAAGTTATTTCAAAAAATTTATTCAGCACTTTTTTTTGGTTCATAGTTATCCTTATTTTAATGAAATATTTTTACACTAAAATGTAGGTGGGGGGGGGGACTCACCGCTGCTGCTATTTTCCCTTCATATCCAGGTTCTTTGAAATCTTCAGAATCGGTATTACTTGTAACAACACTAACAAGAAGGGTTAAACTTGAGGACAAATACATAATGCAGGCGAGAACATGATAGGTGAATTCCTATAGACAAAATAAATTTTATTAAAAACAGTTTTTGAAAATACACTTTTTTTACTGTAATAAATAGGAGAATTTTTTCCGATTTTAATTATTATCTACTTTTCTAATTTTGATATCAAACTTTCTCAAAACCAACACCAGGTAGTATCACTGTTGCGGGATCAAAATTTAATTCAATTAATTATTAATGGGTTTTGAGGGAGAGAAACATAAAAAACGGTGTTTATTATACTTATGTTGCTAGTTTTGTTTTTTAGATAATACAACCGTATTAAATTAAAAAACGCTTACATATCATGAGACAATATCTTTACAAACATGACACAAAACAATTTTTAAAAGTGTCTAAAAATGAAAAATGAATTAATTATAAATTTAATTTATCATAAAATGTCAAAATAAAATCATTTTCATAAAATAGTTTGATCAATTTAAGAAAATACAGTTGAAAGAAGTATCCTAGCACTCAAGTAATGTTTGCAGGAAATGTGTAGAATGCTGGACAAAGAATTAACGTCATTCTTTCTTTCTTTTCTTTCTTTTTTTCGAAAATATTGTTATTATAGATTTAAACCTGTGGATATTGTTTCCACAAAATTTTGTCGCATACTCTCCAATAAAAGTGTCCTTTTCCAACTCCACCATGGCATAAAATTGGGGAACTTGCGTAAGGTTACGAATGCCTTGCATGGTATTGATAAACATAACACCTCTCCATGTCCCTGCGACTATAATCATTACGATTATTCAAATGGTATTGATAAACAGTAGGGCAAGAAATTTTTTGATATTTCTCCAAAATAGTGAGTGCAATGGAATTTAAGCGGCCATTGATGGTGTATATATGTAATTATGCATTATAAGTTTTCATACGAAATAAAAATTAACAAAATCTGAGCAGTGATTGGCGATAAACGATTTTGTCAAAAAAAATTATCCTATTGTGAATATACAGTGAAGAAGAGTTGTAAGATTTTTTCTAATAGATGGTAGCCGGTAGGCAGTATGTCGCCATTGGTGGCCTATATGCATGTCATGAGTTTCCTATTACACAAAAACTGATGAAATCGGACTAGTGATTGGAACTAGGAGTAATTCTTTGGTTTTCCTAATTGTTTTAAACATATAGCTTCTGACGGTGCTCTGGCCTAGGGATAGCGCGTCTTCCCTGTGATCTGGGCGTCCCGGGTTCGAGTTCTGGTTCGAGTATGGTTGTTCTTTAGCCTGTATTCTATCTGTGAGGTGTGTGTAAAGGAGCCCCCCACCCTTCTTAAAAAGGGGTTGCACAAGCGAGTGTGTGAATGTCATCTTCATATGAGCTAGATGTCAGACTTTTGTGCTCAGGGGCCTTTACCTTCAGAAGTTCCTGCACAAACTCGGCTTAAATCGCTGATTTAGTCAGAGGGGTTGTCTATAATAAATGCATAAGTAACAGTAACAACATATAGCTTCTGTCATAATTTTATTATTAAAGTAATGTGAAACAAGGCGTGTAAATGCTATTGTATTCATGTTTTTAGGTATTTCCCTTATCAGAAAGAAATATAGTAATTTGGCAGAGTATTTAATAGTAAGAACGGATTAGAGTAATTCAGAATGGATTTGAACCTAAGAGTGATACATTGTATGAAAGGGCAAAATTCGGTCCAGCTTTTTAGATGGTCCTTCCAGATCAAAAAATGTAGAAATGGTAGAGAGAATATAAACTTTCATTCTTTCCCATAGCTACTTATGATGAAGAGATGAATCAAATTAGTATAATTATTTCCTCATTATAATGAACATTATTTTTTTCAATTAACTACTTTAAATTCCAAAAATGTAGTAAAAATTAAATGACAGAACTGCATTTCTACAAACATGAAACAAGTTGAAAGCGCGTAAAGTTATATTAAAGATATTTGTTGGTGTAGGTAAAGTTATATTAAAGGTAGTTGTTGGTGTAAGTAGAGTTATATTAAAGATATATTAAAAGTGTTTGTTGCTATAAATAAAGTTATATTAAAGGTATATAAAAGGCATTAAAGGTAAAAGGTATTTGTAAAGGTATTTTTCTTACGAAAGCAGTTTTGGGCAGAAATGATGCTGTGAAATAGGAAAATGCGCTACATATGACGATGACGAACGAAGTGAGAAAAAATCCGTAGGACACAAGAAGGAAGTAGGCGGCACTCTTACTGCAGAGGATACCCAGCGAATTTCCGTCCAGAGGGTGAAAGAACTGGCTATAGTGCGCTATCAGTATCAGACAGATCATGCCCAGCACCTGAAAAAAACACACCAAAGAATCCATTATAAACAAAATATATCTACGACATCTGAAATCGAAAACTTTATGTGCACATGGTTAAAAACGTTGCTGATAATGAATTTAAATCATTTGTGGGCTAAAATACTTGCTTGTAGGAAAATTAGCACATTGATGGAATGTAATGCTGTATTTCGTATATGTATTTCTTCTAGTAACTGATGGTACACTTCTAATTGCTTTGCTGAGATAAGAACTAACAAGTGCTTTGGAAACGTTGTTAATATATATTTAAAAACTAGATTGGTCCAATATTCGCTATGAGATAATAAATTGCCATTTAAAATGTTTAAAAAAACAATTTTAATATTTAAAGTTTAACCCTTTAAAATACCATTTTTTTTCTATTCATGGTATATTAAAATATTTTTAGGATCGAGATTGATTTAAGAAAAGTAATTCATTTAGCTTATTAAATAAATTTAATTGAATAATTAATTAATTTCGATAACTAATAATTTGCACTTGATACGACAAAAAGAAGACGCCCATTCTATTGTGATTATTGGCTCATTGTTGGCAAGTCCTTCGATTAGAATTGGTGAACTTACCATCTACGACTTGGCTTTTCACATTTTAGATTTATTTATATGAACTTGATATAGACATCTCCTAGCAATGCTGGACATGCTTAGCTATGTCGTAGGCTTGATATGAACACGCTTAATAAAGATTAACTATTTTTAGTTATGCTGATAGTTCGATTTAAAATACGATTGCTAGTGTTGAATACTTTTGGCACTTCCTTACCAAATGTGGTATCGCTCGCTTCTTTCAAAAAAACTCTAAAAAACGTGGAGGATGAATTCATCATTTCTTGAGGCTTTACAAAAAGAGCAAACTTGTTGCGAATTGTGGCACAGTTTTGTGGCGCTTGACAGCAAACAGTACCCTGTTCTTAAATCTAACCTGTATTAAAAGACTGATATAAACGATGCTTAGTAATGTCTTTCACTTTAAGAATTTTACTGGGTGAAGATGAAATTTTTATCCACACATTTAATACAAAAACTGTAATCTAGATTGAGAGTTTGCTGATTACTTTTTAGTTTTTATGATTTGATAAGTTTTTAAAGAATCTAATATTACCAAAATCATCCAACGTAGGTGAAACAAAGGAGTCAAAGTGTACTACAAAAAAAATGCTTGTATTTTTTTATTTATATGTATTTTTTTTCTCATCTATTGTAGATCCTACCTTTTTGCCAATTCGCTTTGTGAAAACAGTGATACACTTTCTCATTTATTCTAAATGCATTGTTTTATTGATTTTAGTGACATGAATGCACTCAGTGTTTTGTATATGAGTATTAAATTTCTAGCAGTAATTTATTTAAAAAAAACAGTTCTAATAATAGTCTAATAAGCAGTCTTCGATCACCAATTGTTCGCTACCCATATTAAAAACTTAATTTAATCATATCAACGATTTTTGAATAAATAATATTATTACATCAAATGAAGGTACTATTTTAATTCATACTTTGACTATAAACATAAATAATTCTAATTGAATAAGTTAAGCATGCACATTTAAGAAATTAATTACCGAAATCAATTCAGAAGTTGAGTTGATTCAAGATTTTAGTATGCAAAATCTCTCGGAAAATGGTGAGAAGCTATTATAAATAAGGTATTTAAACGTTCCTGAGTTTTTTAATGACCTAAAAATTGACGAAATCGGTATAGTGATAGAGTTTAAAGATTAGAAGACTCGACGGAGGTTGTTTTTTTTTTTCTCAGAAGTAAAGTTTCTCATAATAAAGAAGTATTTTCGAGATTTCTCTCCGAAAGAGATGCGGAGGAAACACGGTCATTGATGAAACATTTACAAGCCATAAACTTTGATATAAAATAAAAATTAGAGAAAATGGTGCAATGATTAGGGATGGAAAACTTTATCTTATATTTTTTTAAATTTATTTTTGCCTTAGGTATAGTAAGGTAATGTTTTTGAGATTTTTTTTTTTTTTTGAAAATGAAGGGTATTAGGAACATAAGATCACCGATAGGAGTCATGAGTCATATCTCGGAGTCAAGAGCTTTTATATGAAATAAAGACTAGCGAAATCGAACCAATGATTGAGACCGAGGTATTGTTCTTTGGAGGAAGTATTAATTATTTTAAGTACGTAGATAATGAAGCAAATCAATTTTGCATGATTTCAGAACAAGAATTTAAAAAAAGACAAGGGAAAAAAACGCGACATTCTTTTTAAATGATCTCGGTTGTTGTGTTTCGTACAATAGCAAGGCTGCTATTTTTCTTATCATCTTTTATGGCTTTCTTTTAACCATGCATATAAACAGATTAATATTTACAGATTCAACATCTATAAAACATAATTATCAGTTAATCATTATAATAATTTACAGACTCAATGTCACCGAGGCGTAATTAATTAAATTTTGATTCCTTCGCTATGACACCACCTATTAGTGAATCAGAAAAAAAAAATTAAGTCACGATCCTAAAAGGTCATTTTCTCTTTAAAAAAATGTTAACGAGATTACAAATTATTATCGTTTCGTAGAATTCGTTTTAAATTTTCACCTATATTCTTAAAAGGAAGTTTGTGTGTGTGTGTGTGTGTGTGTGTGTGTGTGTGTGTGTGTGTGTGT
>JAPMOR010026811.1:171825-202325 GCA_026543865.1 Argiope aurantia | reverse complement strand
AGAAAACTGATATCACTCAAGAATATATTATATAGAGAAGAAGAAAAACTCATATGGGTATATTTCACTTTTTAACAATATCAATTATTTATCTGAATATTGGTTTTCTGCGCTGTTTCAAATGTCATGCAAATTCTTCTCGACTAATTTGGCGACACTGAGGACAAAAATAAAAATACCCGAATACTCAAATATCTTTTCGATATCTCTTTTAAGGCTGAAGATTCAGAATTTCTTCTCGATTATTCGAGACTCAATCATGGACGAAATAAAAGCGAAGGCACTCGCACTAAAGTAGTAGTCGAGAGAATTTTTTCTTTTGAGTGTTGGTTTCTTGCATTTTCCCAGAACTCTTTATGCCGTTGCGGTTTTCTTTTATTAACGTTTTCCTATGTATGTGTTGGTTTCTGAAAGTGTCTGCATTTGTGTCACTTTCGTTGCGCCTTGTTCTCTGCATTGTGTGTTTTCCTATGGAATAAAGCGTCGTGATTTGTTATCGAGCATGTTGACTTTAAAGTGTATACCCACTCTACGGATTTTCTGTAACAGTATCACTTTTATTACAACTAAAACTAATATTTAAAATTAAGTAATTTTAAAGTAAATTACAAGGTATTATCGTAAGAGTTTTTTTATTTATTTATTTAACATCCACATTAACCCAGCCTATATATGACATAAGAGATTTAATTTTACTTAAAAGAATTTCTTTTTATCCAGATTGTAAAAAACAAAGCATACACAAAATGCTAACGTCCGTGGCATAGAAATCGCGCTTATTATTATTTCCCAATGTTAGAAGCAAACCATCATACGAATTTCAGACTGTTTCATATTTGCAATTTCACGAAATCCAATCTTTCTCTTAGCAGAGCTCCAAAATATTATTAGAAATGCTCTAGAGGTGGTTCGCCGTGTCACCTATAAGTGCATTCAATCAGAGAAAGGGAGATATAAAAGAAATCAAGACATGTGCCTCAAACGGAAAATTTAATTAAACGCAAAATATTACCAGATGGGTAATCGTTATGACTTGTCTACGGAAGTTGATATTTATGCCTTTCAAAACAATAAAGTTAAAAAAGTAGTCTCTCTTTTATGACACAAAGAATACATTTTTTAATGATTTTAATTTTATTCCCAGACAATTTTCCCCGTAATTTTAATAATAACTTATTAAACGCGTGTTATAGATAGTGTTATAGATATACTATCTATAACACTGATTTTAAATGATGTGATGGAAATCAAAATCATGGATCAAAACATTTAAACGCGTGTTTTTACCAATCATTAATTCTGTAGAAGGAGTTTCCATTTCCACTTTTATTTCATAATATATACATTTTTCAATTTGCGGTAAATTAAATCAATTGAATTTATGATTTCAGTTGTATTAAACAACAAAACGGAATTTTTTTAATGCATTTCATTTTATTTTAATGCATTCCATATGAATTATTTTGAGACTTTAAAAGTCGATAATTTAGGCCAACAAACTGGTGATCAAAGGTGGCTAGTTTTATTATTATTTTAGTGACATCAAATACGCAACAAGAAGAAAATTGTCATAAAATTAAAAGTTTAGCTATAATATTATTATACATTTGAAAGTAAGTGATTTATAGACTCAAACCAAAAAGTGACATTACAAGGATAACAGAAGACATTATTTTGTTTATTTTTCAACGCTCTCCTATTATGTACGGCTCTGATAAATGGACTTATACTGTAATTAAGGACCAAGCTATTTGGAGATTATTTTGCTAATAATTCAACTCCCTGGTTATTGTGGAAGTGTAGATGGACACCATGACATTAATGGTAGCATGGCAAACGCTCCCAAAAGTCTTTCATAGAAAACAACAATAGCTTTTCCAGCATCTAAATGTGCCTTAACCTGAGTGAAAATTGCAGGCGATAAATTACGGAGAAGCTTTCTGTGGGAATAGCGTGCAATCTTTAGGGTTCGCAGTTATCGACAGAAAGCACGTTGCCCACATAAATTTATAAAACTGAGACCCTATATTTCATCTTGTGTCCATCATAATAATGGCAGTAATTGTTTCTCAACTTCAGGAGACCACTCTTTTACTTTTTTATACCAGTTTGAACTCTGATAAAATATTAATATATACCTTTCTTGGCGTGAGAGTTTTGGATTGTTAGAAAAGGCTTTTTTTTACTACTAATTTAAAAGGACTCAAGTCCTGTGATTTGCAAATGAATGCATTATAATTATTATTAATTTAGTGCGCTTTAAGTGAAAATTTAAAATGTTGCACTTGAAAAGATCTTTTAATTTCATATTGCCTGATTTTCAATATTTCAAAATAATAAATTTGAGTTTATGAATAATTGAAAGAAATGAAAGAATAATTTATTACAAAGTAAACAAGTTATTTACAAAAATTTCATAAGTTAGAAATATTTTGGCAACTGACCTTACATATTTAATATACTTTCTTATTTAAATCTGAGATTGCAGTGTCTAAAGTATCAGTTTAATTAAATCTTATAAACAAAAATCTTTTAGTATATTATAATTTTGATTTATTTAGAAGACTTAGATGCATACTTCAGATAAAAATCTTGAAATGCTTTTTAGACTTTACATTTATTACAAATTGCTTTTCCATTTGTTTCAGCCTCTTCAGTTTAAAGCTTAAACTAGAGTTCTTTCCCACAATTAATTTCACAATTTTTTTTATGTTTAAGACAAAATTTATTACCTTTGATTTCCATCTTAGAAGTGTAATTACAAAAGTCTAATTTATTTCCCTATAAAAATGTATGATCCTGGTGTAAGCTGATTGTTTTAAATTTGTATCGAAATTGGATCTATTTTAAAATAATTTTGTTTTACAATGTTGGTGAACACTAGACAAAATAGACATTAGTTAAACTGTTATTATTTGGTAAACAGAATACAACAGTTAGTCGACAAGTGGATGTTTAAATAAAAAAAAAAGAATCATTTTAAGTGTTCGTATTTGTGCAGTTTTTCATTGCTGATAATAGACCTCAAAATATCTGAAAATGCTCAGTTTGGATTTTCATTGTCATCTAGTATTAGATGATTATTTATGCATATATAAACAAATGTATTATAAATAAAGCTTTGACATATATATAGTTTGTGATGATTTGAAAAAAAAAACTTTAACGTTTCAGTTTATTAAATACAGATGTATGCATGCAGAAGTGTATAATATCAGGTATAATTCTTAATTTTAAATTCGAAACTTAAAGAAGAAAAATTTCTTATAGACACAACATGAGGTGAAATTCTACATTAGAAATTTTAAACTATTCAAAGGAAATTCCGTCTTTGCATATAAAATGCTATTAAAAAAATAAAGAAAAAATCATGAATATCTGATTAAAATTAGTGACTTAACGCAAAAAATATATTTTGCAGAAATATGTCTAATATTTTACTTATTCTGTAGCTGTTTCTTCGAGAAACATGTTTTTTTTTCAAAGTTTTGTTTTTGGGTGATTTAATTTCCTTTGAAGGACAGAAACGAAACAATATGGGTAAGACAATTTATTTTATTGTCCATAGATCTTTACATAACACCTCTCCATGTCCCTGCGACTATAAGATAGATCTTTACAGGCGTTTGAAGGATATCAGCTGCTAATATATTTCATTTTAAGAGTTTTATTAATACATTTTAGAATCTTTGTGAGCTGGCAAATAGCATTTGCTTAAAGTAATGATTGTATGGTATCCTTCAAACGTCCCACTTAAAATTTCTTTGAAATCCGCTGGTAACCTTAAAATCTAAAAAACAAAATTTAATTCTCTATTCTTGACTCTCTATTCTCTTTGTTAGAAATAAGTTGTGTTTAGGCTTGCCTATGATGTCTTGTGAATTGATTCTAAAAGGATAAGCTAGGAATAACGCGACAAAAATGGACACGAATTCTTTTTTCTTACTACCAGGTTTTAGCGTTATAATATATTTTGACTTTTTTAACTGCACCATGACAGTAATAGGATTGTGCATGATTATCCTCATGATTTTGCTCCTCTTTTATCTATGTTTCTTTAACTTAATAATTCTTACTAACTTTTCTACTAAGCTCTTCTACAAAAAAAAGAGTAGTTATGAAATAATTTTTTCAGTTTGGAAGCCTATGCAACAAAAACTGAAGAAAGAAAAGACACGAAATTTCATATATTGTCCATTGAAGGCGCAAGGATGTGATTTTGATTTCTAAAATGTCATTATAATCTTTATAGGTCATATTTTATAAGTTGCATATATTGTTCTTGTGTAATTCAGTAGAACAACGAAAAAATCATTGCACAAAGGGGAATTTTTTGCAGCAGAGATTTAGACTTTGTCAAATGATACTACTGTATCATTTATCAAAACCAAAATAGGAGAAAGTTTCTTTAATAAAACCAAAGATCGTAATACTTCAAAAATTACTTTATTCACTGTAAATAGAACATATAAAAATTTTGTTACCCTTCAAGAGATAAAAAAATAAGTATACAGAAATGAATGATAATCAATATCAAACTCTCAGAACTGATTTCAAGAATTCAAATGGTTCAAGAAAATATACATATAAAATTCCATTCATTAATTTTTGCTGCAGATGTCTAAATGGGGAAAAACTATTTTATGGCTATCTGAATTACATAAATAAAGATTAAGTTATTTGCAAAAATAAATAATTTTATTGTTGAATATGAAATGTAAATGTTGAATTTTAAAATTATATTATTTTATACTGTCTATCATAATTTATTTGCTTCACATTCGTAGAAATATAAGATATATCTCTTATGAGTAAAGAAAGTAGGCACAAGACTTTGCTTCTCCATAACTATATACCTTTAAAAAATCCGAGACATATTATTCCAAAGCAAAGTTTCTAATAATCTTCAGTAATATTTATACAGCAAAGAAATCCTCGAATATTTGACTTCATTAAATAATAGGACTCAATTGGAAACAATATATTCCTGATATTTACCTCAATAATCTCTTTTATAATGAATGAATATATTTCACGTAACAAATATTCTCCCCAAATGTATACGATTGATCTTAATATGCCATATTTTATAAAATTTTTTGTGTAATTCAGTAGAACAGCGAAAAATTATTGCACAAAGGGGAATTTTTATTGTAGTAGAGACTTAGACTATGTCAAATGTTATTGTATCATTTACTTATGATTGCTTACATTTCCACTATTTTGTTGTTATTATAATTTGCACTATTCAAATGAATCGAATATTTCAACGAAGAATTGATGTTAATGTTTAATATGTCAAACTGTTTAGTCGATTGAATTATCATTAGCATCAATTTGTACGGTAAATTGCAGATTTTTCTGATGCATTAATAAAATCACAATTGGACTCACAAATTATATTCCAAAAATTTCTCTAATTCTTCCGATATTTTAATCAGTGGTGAAAGTTTACTTCCATTTTGATAAAAAATATTAGATTACTGTTATTACGAACACAATTCTTTAGATATATTTGTTTTATCTTAGAATAATTAGTATGGTAACATTTTAATATGTCTGAATATGTTTGGTAAAATCTTAGTTATTAAGTTAGAGTCTTTATATCCTTTAAATCTGGAGACTTTATTATAAAGATGTCAGTAATATTTGTAATTATCACAACACAGGAGCAACCAGCTCCGCACTGATGACCTCTTTCATGCCCTTCCCGTGCAGTTGCAACGAAACTCCAATCCTTCTCTTTAATCTATTATATCGTGATTACTCCCAGGATTATCAAAGTACCATCCTTTTCTCTATCTTTGAAGAATTCTTATATCCCGCCTCCACTTTCAAATCGTTTCATCTATAATCTTCATTGACGAAAAAAGACAATTCTGTTTTTATCTCCACAAGACAATTAGACTGACGGCATTATAACACATATTAAAAGTACAAATATGCTAATTACAATAAGTTTCCATTGTTTACTGAAAGACATGCTTCATTTTATAAAATGTTCTTACAATGGAAAGCCAACATTTAAATAAATCTAAGTATTATTCCAAGAAGTTTTATTGTTTATTTAAACACGTTTTGATTGTTTAGTGAAAAACATGCTTCATTTTATAAAACGTTTTCACAATGGAAAGCCAACATTTAAATAACCCATGTATTATTCAAATAAATTTTATTGTTTATTTAAATACGTTTTGATTATTTAGTGAAAGAAATGCTTCATTTTATAAAAATATCTCACATTGGAAAGTCAACATTTAAATACATTTTTGTCAAAAAATAAAGTTTTTTTAAATGATAATTGTTATCTTTTTTTTTAAAGTTTTGTCAGTTAAATGGCAAAAAATGCCTTTTATTTCTTCAGTCAAAACCAATAACTTTTACACTATTAAATTATAGAAATAAACATAGATGTAAAACCTACTTTAAATACGAAAACGCGAATCTATTTTTAATAAGAAAAAGAAGAAGAAGAAAAAAAAAAGAGTTTACAATAAGTTATCTGCGTGCTAGAAATTTCAATATCTAACATCATCAAGTCATTTAAAAGCTAATATAAAATTCGTGCGAAACAAAGAAGCATGCAAATTGAATTCAAAATTTCCCTTTTCCCATGAACAACTTTAAGAAACTCATTTGAAGCCTCGCCACTTAAATATGCTTCCCAGCTCCTACTTAAAAAAAAGAAGGAAAAAAAATCCATAAATACTTTACCCCTCGTTGCAATACTGTTTTGCATGAAACCCCAATACTTACGGGGTAAATAGTGGTAAAAAAAAATCCTTAATCCAATTCACAGTCTCCGATACTGGAAGTCTTCTCTCTATTCTGAAATTGCATTGACATTGTCAAAGTTTATTCCCCTGACTTGCATGGAAGTTGCTATAGCTACCAAAGAACCATGAAATGTGGCATTTACTTTTAGAGACGCCGCATGATGGCTTACTTTAATATTTAACTGTAAAAGTTTTTTCTCATAAGTAAATTTAGACAGAAACATTCATGCTTCAACAAATGGCTAAATTGTGTTTATCTCTGTTACTTGTCTGTCTGTTTCTGTATTTAAGGTCACTGAGCATTTTAGGAAGCATTTTTTTAAACATTTTGAGAAAAAAAAACAAGTAATATTGTTTAAAGGTTATCACGCCAATTTCGATTAGTTAGAAAGCAGGGATGTAACTGTAATTAAATGAAATTCTAATGCATTATTATAAATTATATTTAATACAAATATCACAAAAAACGTGATAACGATATTTTTTATATTTTTCGATAGTTAATTATCGTAAAAGTTATCGTTTTAAATTACGTTAAGATATCGTAAAAATGGCAAAATATATTCAATTTACTAAACAGGTTGCTTTATAAAATTTGTAGCAGTCACATTAGATACGCATCCCATAGTGCATTCAGATTGCAATTATAAGGGAATGAGATTCTGTTCTGTAAAATGTGAGTTCGCGTCAATGTCTTGCCTTCGTGTTTTGTGTGAAATGTAATCATTAAAGAAATATTCCCGAAAACATACGTACTCTTGCTTCCATTGCACGGATCATAATGATCTTCATTCCACCACAAATTGAAGTTACTCTGGTATGCTGCACATTGATGTATAACTTACTCTAAAAGGTGAGATTTATTTTTTAAATAAATTTATTTAAAAATATATACATATATTCTATTGGTACCAATACAAATTTCGATAGTAATATCTTCGTGATATTGTGTCATACAAAGGCATAAAAACTCATAAAAATAAAATTTGAACTTTAGTTATAATCAATTTCTTTTTTTTCCAGTAATATGATAATGAAACACACTTACTTTTCAAAATTTCAAATTTTTAAAATAATCACAGAATTATTTAAAAAGAGATACCGAATTTTATTTCATTTTGTTGAATGAATTCAAATCCATAATGTTGTCTAAAAAATATTTAGAATTTCGAAAAAAGTTAATGGACAAGAATTTCAAATCTAAGGAGGGAGAAAATAAATAATGTAATTTATTCTCTTTTTTTCAATGAAGTCATGGTTAATAAGGATTCTAATAACAGTAACTTCTAAATTTAATTTTTAAATTTAAGTTTTCTGATAAAAATCACAAATTTTATGCAAATAGTTTTTCAAACAGTTTTGATTATTTTTCTCTATATATACATAAGTATTTATATAGATTAAGTCCTCAATTTAAGACCAATCAATTATTAGAAATTGTCTGCAAATCGGTATATTAGAAATAAATAGAAGCCCTTTATTCCAATCTGTGCAAATGTAGAAATATAATAAAGTTAATATATCTCAAAATATCAATGTCTTATTCTGATTTAGAAATTATATTTTTCTAAACAATTTATGATTTTTATGGAAAAATTACAACAATTATATTAGTAATTTCCATCAAAATAATATGATATATAAATACATAATATATTTTCTGTCATTAGTTCTCAAAAGCTTGCCATTTTGAGTTATAATCACTTTAAAATTTTGTTTAATTTTAATTACAACAAATTGTTTCCAATTATATTCTCTATTCATTCTTTGTATTCAGATAACAATGCAATTCATTTAACATGCGTTTCAAGTAAACAATTGATAACAAATTCTGTTTTAAGGGAAAAAAATTGGAAACAATTACAAATTATTTGTGAACTGAATTCCCGTCCTTAACGTTTGAATCTTATTTAGAGTATTTTATTATAAAAAAAGAGAATAAGATAAATGAATAGGTCTTTTTTTATCAGATTGCAAATGCTTTATAATAAATATAAAACGATTTGGTAAAAAATGAAATATAGTTTTTAATACTGGATGTATTACATCAATTATTGTATTCTGCTAAAAACATAGATAAGAAAAACTAATGCATAACAAACATTAGTGGATAATACTGTAAATACATTGTAAATATTTTATTTATCATTCTAAATAAGACTTTTAGCCCTTTATTTTTTTTAAAAAAATATTGAATAGTTAGCGTGGCGAATAAGAATTTAATTTTAAATTTCATAAATATGAATTTGTAGCAAATTTTTTGGATGTATTTGTGCTAAAACGTTTTGAAGAGCTTCTAGAACGAATAAATAGTCCCTCAATTTAGCCAAACTATGTATTCACACACAATAAAAGACTTCATATTTATTTCAAAGGACTAATAGCCTTTTTATGTGTAAAAGTACTACAGAGTTTTTAAAAAATTACCATTCATACTATATCAGAATTTTTCAAAGATTTCATTAAAAAAATGATATTTCTTATCAGATATAGAAGCAAGGAAATTAAAGAATTCGTATTTATTTCTGTCCATGACGACAAGAAAAGGATTGATTGCTATTTTAAAAATATATACCACTTATCTAGGAAATTTAGTAAATATATAAATTCGAAGTATTCCTGATTTCATCTATCAAAGAAAATTCAAAATTCTGAAGTAAGATAACTTGGCGTCGTGCCTCTGAAGCACTTGTAGATAAACCAGTAATAAACTAAGATGTTCGTTGGAATGTAAGACTCACACAGAACTTCTCAAATCAAACACCGCTTCTAACTGAAGTTCGCTGGAAAATAACACGATTGTAAACTACCAAAATTACTAATCCCTTAAGACCCGCAAATTAAAGAAGTCCGTTAATCAAACATGGCTGCCACACATGCCACAGTCATTAAGTTTGGAGCCCTTAAGGCAAATTTAAATTAAGCATCAGAGGCCTTTGCGAATATTTTAAGATGCACAGTTCCCCAGACAACCGCACTTTGGGGATCAGCAGGAGACGCTTAAAGACCAAAACTTGGTCGGCCTCCTTTTAAGCACAGTACTGAAGCAGACGATTTTTAATCTTATCTTATTTATATTCACGCGCGCCTCCCTTTATGTAATTGTACTCTGGGTATTTGGTGTCACTTTGATGGAACTCCACTTGAGGCAGAACTGAGGAAGTGCCTTTTTTATGCTTTGTTTCTTCATTGAGTTGTTGCCGCACTTTTGTTTTCGGTAATGTTTCGTGCTATTTTTTTCTTTATTGTTTGTTTTCGTTTTTGAACGTTTTCTTTCTTTCCCTTCTTCCAGATCGAACAATAGATGGGAGAGAGGGGTGTAGGTCTGAGTTTGGAACCGTTAATTGTATTTTTTTCGTTTATTCCATGCTTTTGTGAGCGTAAGGACTCCCAGAAGGATTATTATTCTTGATGTTAGGGAGGAAGAGGGCGACGGACAAAGGAATGGAGAAGGCCATCCTAAAGACGCTTAACATCCGAAACATAAATGAGGCCTTTTTGGGGAGGTGATCTCGTAAATAAGGCAAAGAGATATTTTCCCGAAATGTGAAGGAGAATCTCGTCATTTGGAAGAAACTGCAATCCATCAAATTTGATTGTATTTTTGTTCTTGTGGTACTTTTTTTCTTCAGTTTATGAATGGAAAGTTTTCTTTTTTTTCATATTTATAGAATCTTGATTTTTTTAATGATAAATTATACTTCATTCAGAAACCTTCAGAAGAATCGTATAAAATATCGGTAAATTAAGTTAGGTTATTACACTGAGAAGCGAGTTTTTGTGATCACTTATTTAATATTCTTACTATTTCAATAGTTTAATTTATAAAATATTTGAAAAAAATTTATCAATCCATTTGGGGCGGTGGAAAAATTACAATGATTTTTATTTCCGCATTTATGTATGTTTTAATACTATTTTAATTCTTAAAATGCTATTTTCTCAAGTTCTAATGTTTGGTAATGCTTTTACGAAAAAAAACCCCATAAATTACTATCCAATGCATATTTTTTGTTCAAATTTGGCATAATAATTTCTCAATATGTTCTGCAGTTCCTGAGTTAGATAATAAGTAATCTATTCACTTAGAAATTTATCTTTAATTGTTTTAATCTTTCACAATGCAGAAAATTTGAAATTATATTTTATTTATAAGTCAAATCCCTATATATAAAGATTGTGTATAAATACAGCGTATGCCTTTGTATAGGAACTATGTAACATTTTACATAAACTGTTTACAAACTTTTAAATAAATCATTTGATAAACCTCTAAACCAGTATATATTTTGCGTTTTTCGCAAAAAAGCGGCTTTTTACACAATATTAAAAAGAGGTTATGTTATTTAACTGATATATTTTAATTTCATACAAATGTTTCAACCTTTTTCATGCAAAAATTCATAAATTTAACTTTTATAGAGTGTTTTCAAAAAAAAAATTAATAATAATTCCGAACATAATCACTTATCTTAAATGATTGTAATATTGAATCTATGGTTTATTTTTGATTTTCTGCATAAATGAATCCATATCAATAAAACATGGGAGCACCTAGAATTTGTATTAAAATCTTGATAGGGAATAATTCGTATTAACTTAATGGTAAATTTAAAAAAATGGCATTATTATATGCAGTTTTACTTTTATCAAAAGTAATTAAAATTTTATATTTTCAATACATAATATATGTAAAAAACTTAATTAAAATGTTCAAGTTTTTACTTAGTTTCTAGGATAAAATATGATTTCTTTGATTTTGAATATATTCTGACTACATCAGGAAAAGAACATAAATCATCTAGAGGAGAGCGAGAATGCGAGAATTTTAAAAGGAAAATGCGATTTTTATGCTTTCTCTATTTCTTACAATCAGCCAATTGTTTACAACTTTTAATAGAATTGTGGAAAAACTATTAAATGTTGAACAACTATTAAACAATTGATTGTTTCAACAATTAAATTACAAATGTATTAAACAATTTATTGTTTGAACAATTAAATTACAAATGTATTAAACAATTTATTGTTTGAACAATTAAATTACAAATGTATTAAACAATTTATTGTTTGAACAATTAAATTAAAAAAAACTTTTTTAACAATTGAATGATTGAACAATGAAATAGTATTTCTGTACATAACTAATAAATGTTTATAGAAACATGTAAAACACTTAAATGTAAAACATTCTGAAACAAACTAAAACATGAAAAAGTATTTATATTATTTTAAATTAGTTATAAGCACTCAATTTTTTAAATAATATTCTTAGGGGTTTTTTTTTCGCTTTAAACTAAATCCAAGATTGCATTTAGAAAAAAAAATCAAAGCATTGATTTTTATCATGAGGAAGTGACTATATAAATTTCACATGCACGATACTTTTGAAATAATTTTTTTCCCTTAAATGAAATTAAGAAGATCCAAACATTGCAATATGATAAGATTTTAGGATTAATTAATTTAAATTAGTGTTATTTTTTAATGTTTGTCTTAATTACAGCAACGATAATGCTCTCACAAAAATCTTATTAAATAATGATTGGAATTTGCAAACTTAAAATATATCTTCTAACTATTTTAAAACTAGAGGGGAAATGGTCTAGAAATACAATTGTTATTACTAATTTTATTGAAAATTAGTTCCTTGAATTTCAAAGCGGCATGAAAATTTTTTGGAGTAATAATATGTTCTGAAGTTATTGAGGAAAAATGTTAGTAATTGGATTAATTTTTTAATTAAAAGCTTTGATCAAATTTTAAAAAAAACTTTATTGGTGAACAGTTACTATTCTAGACCTACCTACCAGTTTATTCTGGTAGCTTTGCATCCAACTTGTAAAGTGTATTCCCCGTTCATGTCGTAATTTACAGATAGTATGCTAGTCTAAAAAAATTACTATGATAGAACATTTATGACTATTTGTCTATTCATGTATAGACCTAAAAATCTTTAACTCTACAGACTAAAATACATAAAAAAAGTTATCTTCAACAATAATCAAATTTATATTCAATGGATATAAGAAAATCTCTATATCCAAAAAAGAATATTTTTATATCCAAATTATTTTTTAATTTTCTTATTTTCAATTTTAACCATTAAATGTTCTGTAAAATTGCGTTTGGTGTATTTTGAATTTAGTAATTTTTCTGCATTGTCTTATGTTTAAATATCATAACAGTGGTCATGAATAAATGGTGACGATATAGAAGAAAAAACAGTTATGGAATTTTCTCTTATACTGTCCTAGTATATTTTAGTACATTTACTTAGTTCATTTACAGATGAAAATATCATAGTACATTTCTAAACTTTGGGGAAAAAATTAACTAAACAACCTTGTACTTAATCTAGTAACCGTATATTAAAATTGTTGGAGTGGTTTTGATAATGGTTTAACAAAAGAAACTCTTATATATTGCATAAAATAAGTTTCATTTTATAATTAATTTATTAGCTAATAATTAGAAAATCAACGTCAACCTTCATTTCAGCATTTATCATTGGTATATTAATATTTATAAAAAATGGTCATAATAATTACTAATTAATGTAGGTGTCCAAATTAATTAGAATTTTGGCGTTTCTAAATATTTTTAATGCTTCCTGAAGATTTTTAAAAATAGTAGATCTAGTAGAAGTTTATGAAAGTGTTTAAATTGTACATTTTAAAACAGTTGAATTTGATAATAAATATACTCGAAAGGTTTAAATAGAATATTAGATTCCAAAATATAGAATGTTATATAGAAGGAACTATCTTTAAAAATTGCATTGAGCAAATAATATCTATTATTTATCGATCTCAAATGAACAAATTAAATCTCACCTCAAATATCACCCATTGAGCAAATTAAATCTCTAAAATATTTATTTATGTTTACGAAAAATATTATAGAACATTTTCTAACGATGAAATTTTCCAAAATGTAATATTTCAATGTAAGTAATGTATTGTGCATCAAGTTCTATTTGATTGAATTTTCTTCAAACTTATTAAGAGTACACAACTTTCAATAAATCATTCAATAACAGATGCTACGATCATTAAATTCTGTTTGGTTCCGTATTGTGCAACTAATTAAATTCAGACATTTTTTTTCAATAAAATTTCTGTAAATGCTTAAAATAACGCTTTATTTTTCAGCTTTCCTAATATATTCGAAATTTTTTGAGAAGATTGATTTTCTCAAAAATTTTTCCATGCTGTAAATGGGATGTCAAATATTTCTTTTAAAAGTTAAAAATACTGTACCCTTTATAAAATGTATTTCTCTTTTTATTAAAGCTGCTAATTTTGAATGGATACCTAAGAATTATACATAATGATTCGAGTCTATTCAGTAAAAGTATAATAGTCCAGTAAATAAATTACATTTTTTTGTCTCAATGTGAAGGGAAATATATATTACTTTAAGAATTAAACAGTATTTTCTCGTCTAAAAAAATCGGCTAAAAAACAAACAGCTTCAAAATAAAGTTATGGCCACTCACAAGCCTGGGGGTTATAGAATCCAATAGATACGATAAAACAATAAGTGAAAAAAAAAAAAATAAAGATCAGAGGGAAAAACTTTTCAAAATACCACATGGAATTTTAAAGGAGGCAACTTGAAAATGTCGCCAGGGACGGAGGAGCTGAGAAAGAAACAAAAGAAATAAAATATAAAAAAAAATCCCTTAAAATTTCCCTTTCAGTGATGACAACGCGTCCACAAGTTTATTGCTTTGGGAATAGTGCGAAGTCACCCCCGCACAGATTTCTTAACATTCTTTCTCAAGTTCCAGCTTTTGTTTGAAGCTTCCTTTGTTACTATTATTTTTAGATTCCACTCAAAGAAAGTTTCCCCCTATTTGCTTTTTGTTTTATTGTTCTGGTACTAGAGAAGTTATTTATGGTGTTTTCTAAAAACTCAGCGAATGACCTCTGGAACTAGTCTCAAGTAGTTAGCTATGATGCCCATTTTTGGTTGTTTTCTGTTATCTTCTATAAATGGAGAAAAATCGTAATCTGAAGTTTAGTATAAAATGACATACACTTTTTTTCTAAAGCAGATATCTTTCATATAACTCTAGAAAGCTTTTAAATAATTCTTTACTAAATCTAATGATTACTTGCACCATGAGCTTAATTATAGATGATTTTTGTTCGATCTTAAATGAAAAATATCTAATTGATCCATTTCTGTCATTCATTTCGATGTATTTTCCAGGAATTTCAATTGTGATCTCTAATATTTCATGCATTCTACAAATGTATATATTTGCTTGATACATAATAATGCAATTTGTACAAGTCAAAAATTTCAGAAATTATTACAGCAGAAAAAAATAACATTTTGTCAGACTGTGTCTATTTGGCTTTAATTAGTTAAATTCAAATAAATGCACCGAAAATCTATGAAGGCATCGTAATTGCACTTTATTTTGTTTACTGTTCAACAGATGGCACTAGAACTGTGATATCCCCAAATAATTGAGCATGCTCTTGGCATAGTTTGTCCTTTTACAAAATGGCGTCTCGTCAGCGTGGGCTTACCGAATAGGAGAGATTAGTGAGTTTTTGTTCGATGTCCATGATGAATCCGATGAAGGAAGTTGCAGAATTGCAAATACATTTCTGTTGCAGAACAAAAAATTACGTCAAAAATGACCATTTCCCTTGGAAAATCGCTACCAACTCAGCCGTGCAGGGTTCAACCAATTGCGTTGAAACAATAATATTAGTAACAGTATGCATAATTTTTATTGTAAATTTGCAATATCATTGAAATATTATATTACTGGATATTATAGGATTGATTGTTATTGAAATATTAAAATGATTGTTATTTAAAATTTCAGAAATAAGTGAGTATTTTTTTATTGTGATTTCATTACGAAATTGTAATTTTTCATGTTCGTTTAGATTCTGTAGAAATGTGTATAGTGATATCATTTTTTTAAATATTTTCTCAATATTTTTATAAAAATTTAACATTATTTGTTGTCTATAACTTTAATACAGGTAATATAAATTTATATAATTGTCCTCTGACCTTGCATGTTATAATGAATTAGTCAACATCCTTCAGTCAACAAAGCTTAAATGAAATTAACAAATAAGCAAAAGGACTTTATTTTAAAAAATAGAAACTCAATTTATGTTGAAGAACTTGAAATTCATATTGATAAATAAATAGATAATACTTATATAAATAAATAAAAATATATAAATTTATATAACGTATATAAATTTCTAACAAATAAATTGTTAGAAAAAATAACAAATGAATTGTTTATTTTTAAGATCATTTTTTTACAGTTTTGCAGGAATTTATAGAATTTCAAGAGAATCTCATAGATAATAAAGGAAAATATCTGTGTCAATTTCCGAAAATCTTGCTTTTCACATTTTTTTGAAACAATCCACCATTACATCCAATTTCACGGTGAAAAAATGTAAATCTGCGATACTCTAGCACATTTTTTCTATAAGATCACCATTTGAAATATTCACTAGCCATTACAAAATATGTTTATTTTTTATGAAAAACGAAACGCAGCTAAATTTTTCATGGAAATCTTTAGGTGCTAAACTTTATAGGGTTCAGCACGATGTAAAACAAGGTAGGAGAATTGTTTTACAACTAGTGGAAACAATTTAGGCATGAAAACTTGCTTATAAAATCCATGTAAATTATTTGGATTTCCAAATCTCCCATAAAGACTTATGAAAGCACGTTACTCATAAGCAATTACTCTAAATAAAAGATTAAATTTATAATATTTGAATTAATTTAATTTATCATCAGTGATATATGTATAATTCGCTTATTTTAGAAATTCTACGATTTAAATAATATTTTTTAAAATATAAGAAAAAACCAAAATTTAAGCAATTCTTCCTTTAGAATGTTTCCTAGTTGATCATAGATTCTGACCTATATATATATATATATATATATATATATATCCTAATTTGAAGATATCTCTAAACCAACTCTATGTATTTGTTTATAAAATCCAAATGACGCCATTTTCCCTCTTTTCCTCTGCTGAATAAATCGAAAACATCCCCAGATAAGTTTACCTTTCAGATGTTATCGCGTTATAAAACGAAGAAAATCGCTGAGAGTGCAAGTTACCTAAATTCTGAGAAAGGCCAGGCTAACCTATCCATAAAAAGTGACTGAAATGATGTGAAAAAAAAATCCCCAGCTATTTCTCCGTGTAGGGAATTGATTCGTTTTGACTATTTGAGAAAGGAGCTGTTATTTTGCTGAGTAGCGTATTTCCGTTTATGCTTGATTCAAAGATCGCGTCGATTACGATTTATCAAATATTCATGTATACAATATAATGTGGGCGCTATCTATCAATTTTGATCTCCGAATCGTTTTAGTACGTGTATACCCAGTGTGATTTCCAGGAGAGGTATACAAATTGATTCGGAGCGTTTCGAAGGTCGTAATATTTTTTCCTTAAGTGTCTGTATAAATAATTCTTCTGAGATAGTAAAATTTGCTTTTATTTGTGCAAAAAGATCCAGAAATGACGTCATAAGAGACTTTCATCTATTTAATCGCTATACTGAATTAATAAATGATAAAAAGGCTTTGATAATAAAAACTTATAAACAAATTAGCAGTTTCTAGATCTAAAATATTAATTTATCATCCTTTGATCCATTATTAGGCTTGTCATATTTTTCATATTAAAAAAAATTGAAGAATGCTGTAACAATTGATTTCATCGGATAATAAAAAAATTTTGTACTATTTCTATTAATATTAAAATTGATATGGGTGATTTAACGCTTATCAAATAGAATATTTATTTCCAAAAAGAGCCAATTTCTCCAATCAATTGTACTCATCATTTCAATTACTTCAACCCAAACATACAAATTAATGCAAAAGTAACAAGAATATACAACTTTACGGGCTCTTAAAAGAAATCATTGTTTTTATCTTTTAATAATTAGATCTCCATTTGGGAAGAATATTTTACGTTTACAACAATATAGAGGTTGAGGTTATCCTTTTATGCATGTTAATTCCTTTTACCGGTAAGATTTTCTCAAACACATAGGTCATTAAAGATTCTGAATAACTAAATTAATAGAGCTTCATTCCCCCTCCCACACACACCACACCACATAAGGTATTATAATGCTAAACTAATTGTCTTGCATTTTCCATTGAAATATACCATTCGAGATGACTTTATAAGTATTGTTAACTAGCAAAGATGAGTAACTCCGTAAATAACGGAAAGAGACCACTGATAATGTAAAATAACACAATACAAAAAATTAAAATAGTATCGTTTTTACAGAATCCCAATTATAAAAGAAATAACATTTGATTCATTAATAAGGCCATGTGACATTTTTTAACCGTACTGAATACTTTGCATAGCATTACGTTTTTCTCAGTGAGATTTTCAGACTTAAATTGATGAAATAGTTTTAATGAAGACAATACAAATTCAAAATGAAATGATCAGAAAAAAGTGTATTCTATCATATAAAAGATGGGGCAGTTAATTTTTTTCCAAATGTGTTTTCTATAAAAATGCAACACTTTTTCTATTATAAATATTTATAATATATTTGACGTTAAATGAGAAAAATTAATAAAGAACATAGTAACAGAAAAATAATAGAGAGTAAAACAAAGACTTTGCAGTTCTTTGAATAAGGGAACTTCTATTGAATTAGAAGCAAAAAATGAAAACAAGAACTAAAATGGATTGCTGTTTGAGCAAAGTTTTCTAAAAAAAATGTGAATATTAAACATTCCTTTCAATAAAATTTCAAAATTTTTATCATGACACGCATATTCAATAGCTGTGTGACAGCACGGGAAACTTCAATAGCAGCAAGCAAGCCTGTCGAAACAAGAAATTTCAATTTTTTTTTTATGTTGAATTTCATCGCTTCTGAGCTTTTGATGGAATCGAGTTGTTTCAAATATACATTTAACACTCTCATTTCAGTTTTCGAAACACATTTTCCGTTTTCCGTCGGTTTTTTTTTTTTTTTTTTTCCTTTTTCCGTCGTGTTTTTTTTTTTTTCCGTTTTTTCTCTTCATCAGCTAACACAGATGATAAAATATGAAAAAGCTTTACGAGGCGGCACCTACATCGTGATTGATTCAGGCAACATGGCTTCTGAAAATAAGAGAGGGGTCTAATGGCACCCACGACTCCCCTCACTTCACTTCCTACCCCATCCCCACGCAGGAGGGGTGGGGAGGACTGTATAACGGCATCAAAAGTCGGCCCTCATTTGAAGCGGCGAACTTCCCTAAGTGGCAAAGAGAAAAATTGATTTAGATGAACAAATGTACAAACAGGAACGAGAGCTTTTTAATTATGTATTAGATCAGTTATGGATCATTTTTTTCGATAGCTTTATTTTTTTTCAGATAATGATCACGATATGCGCTTTTTTTCCCTCCTTCCTCATCTCTAATAGTCGGCTCATCGATTCCTACAGGGTAGTCTGCTTTATTTTTCATTGCGTCTTTAAGATGTGAGGACACAGAGTAAGCAGTAGCATTTATAGAGATGAATAATAAATGATGGTGAAAGTTATTTGCGGTACGAAAAAGCGGAGGTTAGGGGATTTGCACTAATAAATTCTTTATTTGGTTTGGTATCGAATTGTTGGAGGATCATTCGTCTTTTGAGGGATTAACCTGTAGGTGATTTTCGTCGTGAATGAAAATCTACTGTATAAACAAGGCTAATTAAATAAAATATTTTCTTTCTATTTAATAATAGCAAAATATATTGAAGAATAGATATTTTACATCAATGGCATCTGAAATTTATGTATAATAAATTTAAATTTATATATAATAATTAAAATATTAAGCGTGCATTAAAGCAAATCCAATATTATAATATTTTATCATTCTTGATGCATTTGAAGTTCAAATCAATTACTAACCAGTCTGTCTTGCAAACCAAAGAATTTTGACGATTGCATGCCTTAAATTCTTGAGCGTTTCAACAAGAACGATCGTTAATTTGTTTTCTAAATATATTTATTGGTAAAAAAAAATGGAATGAAATTTAGGTAACGAATTACGAATGTTTCATAGAAATTTAAATTTTCTTTTTCCTGTTATTATATGTAATTCACATTAATTTACAATTATTAATGTTTGTTTTATTAAATATTTTTCAATATTTCCTTATTTTTTAGATATAATTACATATTCAATTAGAGATGAAAGAATGGCAGGAAATCATTTAAGCTTTCATTTAACTTCAAAAAATAAAGAAAAGTAAAAAAAAAAATGCTTTTTTTATAGTATTAACTACTACTATCGATCCAAAAATAATGGAATGCAATATTAAAATTGCAAACATAACTAAAAATTAAAGTTTGTCAAATTGATAAAATTAAAAACTGATTGTCGCGGAAATGCATTTGTTTAAAATGGAATTATCAGTAGCAGTTTACAGACAAATTTACATTCTTAATCACTCCTTGAAATAGTGTGTCCTGTTAACAGCAAGGGGGATCAAAACCGATAGTATCTATTCAAAGTATTTTTAATTGATATATTACTCGTGCAAATAAATCTTATTATATAAATAAATACATGCAATCATTGTATTTTCAATGTAAATAAATAAAATTCGAATGAATAAAATAAGTCAAATAATATTCCTTAAAAATTGCATTCTTTGCGATATATACATAAAAGAGATAATTTTTTTTAAAATTAAGAACATATTACAATTTATATATTTTATGAGTATCTTTATATATAATTATTGCAATTCGTATTAGTATGTTTTGACTTACTGTTTAAAACGATATAAGCAATCGGCTAATTCAATTCCAATTAATTATCGGTGTTCTTGAATTGAAATCTTCTTAAACTTCAGATTTTATAAAAATAAAAAAATCATGGCAATTCAAATGCAGGTATTAAATAAGGATATACCATTTTAGTTTCAACAGAGATATAAAGATATATTTACTATTAACATAATGACATAGAAGGACGATGGGAGTTAGGTTTGAGGGATATAGTCTATATTATCTACAGAATATATATATTGGCAATTCTATTTAGCCGTGATGTACACTGGTGTGCAAAACTTAAGCAACAGGTATGTTTTTTCCCATAACTTCACGAGAAATCATCTGAGAGACATGAAATTCAGAAATGAGATACAGCATTTTGTTCTGAAAGAATGACGAAAGCATAGTTGCGCAGAAATAAATACAATGCATACAGTATGGAATCAAACAAAAAAAGGCTTTATTGAACTCACAGTATCGTTACACATGATTGTCTATCCAAGAGGAAGAACAGCAAGCAGATGTTCCTTAGTATGGGATATGAGCTCCCCTTATTGCAATGGTTGCTTCTCACCGTCTCCCCATACTCAGCACCAGATTGTCCAACAGTTCTTGAGGTAAGAGTGCCCATTCCTCAATCAGCATCTGTTTAAGTTGTCGGGTGTTCCCAGGAGGATGTAATCGTGCCGCAAGGCGTCTCCCCAAAGCATCCCACACATGTTCTATCGGATTTAAATCAGGGGAGCACGCCGGCCAATCCATTCGAGTGATATCTTCACTTTCCAGGAGCTCCTCAACAGCATGAGTCATGTGTGGCCGTGCATTGTCATCCATAAAAACGAAGTCTGATGCAATGGCACCTTGGAACAGACGAACATGGGGAAGGATCACCTCCTGACAATATAGATCTCCAATTACAGAACCTCTGTTGAAAACGTGGAGCTCAGTCCGCCCGTTCATCATAATGCTTCCCCAGACTACAACTCCAGGACCACCGAAACGGTCTCTTTCCGTGATGTTACAAGTGATTCCCAACGCCAGTTGATTTGGAGAGAGGTCGAGACACGGTTTCATCCCAGTAACATCACGGAAAGAGACCGTTTCGGTGGTCCTGGAGTTGTCGTCTGTGGAGGCATTAGTGAAGGCATCCTGGAAATTAGGCATCCTGGAAAGTGAAGATATCACTCGAATGGATTGGCCGGCGTGCTCCCCTGATTTAAATCCGATAGAACATGTGTGGGATGCTTTGGGGAGACACCTTGTGGCACGATTACATCCTCCTGGTAACACCCGACTACTTAAACAGATGCTGATTGAGGAATGGGCACTCTTACCTCAAGAACTGTTGGACAATCCGGTGCTGAGTATGGGGAGACGGTGCGAAGCAACCATTGCAATAAGGGGAGCTCATATCCCATACTAAGGAACATCTGCTTGCTATTCTTCCTCTTGGACAGACAATCATATGTAACGATACTGTGAGTTCAATAAAGCCTTTTTTTGTTTGATTCCATACTGTATGCATTGTATTCATTTCTGCGCAACTATGCTTTCGTCATTCTTTCAGAACAAAATGCTGTATCTCATTTCTGAATTTCATGTCTCTCAGATGATTTCTCGTGAAGTTATGGCAAAAAACATACCTGTTGCTTAAGTTTTGCACACCAGTGTAGTATCAAACTTTTGGAGATATAATTAGAATTGCATCTTCACGAGGGATTTTTCTTATTTCAGAAAGGGTGTCATTATTGAATTCTTCATTATCATTATTACTCATTTTACCAATTACTCATTCAATCCATTTTTTAAATCATATTATGCAACAGTAAAATTTGGAAACCTTTTCCATGTGAAGAGGAGAATTTGGCATTCGCTAATATTATTTTCTGTCTACCACTGCTTTGGCTGCTTTTCAATTTACTGGATATTTACTGTTAGTTTTATGCAATAATATTGCTTGATGATTTATGAGATTGCCGTTTATCCATGTTTCGTCGAAGAAACTAATGAGTGCTATTCTGCCATTATGTTTAGAAATTAATGCAGGTATTAAAACAAATAAAATTCAATTTGGAAGGAGAATATTTCAATATTTGTTGTTTCTTGGAATTCATAGTAAATATTTTGTTCCAATTGTAAATAATTATTTAATAAGTAGGAAGCTAGTGACCGTAACGTCAGGGAAAATGTTTACAATCGGAGTTCCTTTTAAGCATCTTGTAATTTTCCCATTTATCTAAAATTTCTTTTAGCTTAAGTAATGTTTAAGATGACTGCATTCGTATTCTTGCCGGAATCCTTGTCTGACATTTTCTGTCTTTCTAAGTAATTTCCAAATTTTAGATTACTTTTTTTAGCTTACTTTTCTTTTAAACTGACTTACATTAGATTTAGATCGAATTTATATCTTTAAGGTATTCAATTTCTGCAGAATAATTTTTTCAGAATTTTTTCTGAAGCTACGTGGAAGCTAATGGATCCATAAATAGCAGATTGATTTGGAATTTTACTTTGTTTTTATATGAAGATTAAAGTTGTAATTTTCCAATTTGAATGGAAATGTTTATATTTCAGAATAAAGTTTAAGAATATCTTGATGATTTGATGACAAAATGTTTCTTAAATACATTGTTATAAATATCTTCAGTATCAGAACCACATTCATTGGACAAATAATAGAAACAATTTATTTTAGGCAATATTTAACTACTTTAATGCAAAAAAGGTATAAATACATTTTTATCTGCTTTAAAAAAGCAAATAACTGAAGCATTTCGTTTGTTATGCGATTAAATGATTTTCTTTGTGTTTTGAACACTAACGATTTAAATTGATAAAATAGCTTTTTTTACTTTATAAAAGAAGTTATCAATATTGACAATAAATTTAATATTTAAATATTAACAAAATCTACTATTGCAATAACTCTGCTAATTTTTTTTATTTCTGTTTATATTTTGTTAAGTAGAATTTGACTGGGTATTGTTCTAGACAGAGACTAAAGCTTGCATTAGGGAAGTTTAAACGATGTTTTATCACTCTGAAGTGTTATTTTATTACTTTATTTATTGGAACTGCAAATATGCTTAGAAAATGTGAAATGATTTTAATAGCTTTCATTGTTCGTTCCTTGCATGTTATATGCAAGGTAAACTCTTAAGTTATATTTGTTTTTGCAACGGCAGATTACAACGATAACTATACATTTTTCTTTCTTTTTTTATTGGATTTGATTTCTTGATGCTCTCCAGAAATGCATATCAGTGCTTCTCAAATACCTTGACACATTTATTTTTAAGATAATTGTGAATAGACTTTTGACTAACAACTACCTATAAGTTTTATGCTTTTGAAATAATCTATAATATTATAAGAAATCTTTTCAAATCTAGGAAAATAATCATTCTGTATTTATTATGCTAATTTTTATATTAAACAAGCAATAACGATTACTCTTATTATTTTTTACGAATAAAATTCTGTTCATAATAATAATTTGAAATCTTGAATAATTGAACACTTATTATTGTAACAATAAAAATGAGTATTCCTAACCGAATCATCCCTCCATGCCTGGTTATTATGACCTAAACTACCAATCCTGTAAGAGATATTCGCTTACCAGTTGCTTAATTAACATAACACATGCTTTACTGCTCAAAGGAAGCGGCGGAACAAGTAGGAGTAATCCATTCCAACACAGTACTTGAGCGCCACTGGTTAGCTGCAAAGGTATAAGTCCTTCGGTTTGTCAACAACCTCGTGATTACAATGCAGTCAATATTTATTAGTCGCACGAGATGAGACGGAAATTGCTTTCAACTCCCTCGTTCGGAGAGGCTGCAATATGCATGTCAACAGAGGAGATCTTTGACTGATGCATGAATCGGATAGATGATCACTTGGGGGGGGGGGGGGGGGATTGTTATTACCTGACTCATCTTCTGGCACGACTTGACTAGGCTACATGTCGAAAGACTGCTAAATCACAGTCAGACGAGAAGAATTGTTTGCCCTTTATGATCGTCATCTCTCTTTGGTTAAATAATGATCTGTGTGATTAACGTAGATGTGTTTAATGTTTTATGTTTGCTCAGAGAAAACAGACGTTTCATTTGTGCTGACTGCGCATCGGCAAAGAGAAAGCGGAGCCAGCAATTAACGTTTCAGTGATTGAGAGGCACTGATCATGTTTTAATGTGCTTGCGTCTGCATAGGATATTTAGATGAGAGAGAACAATACATGTGTTTAAATTTCAAAGAGGGAAATTATCCTTCTTCTACCATTAGAATATCTATTTTTACATACTTTAGCTTTTAACTTCTTTGATATTTGTAAATATCACACGTGCTATGCTAATGCTCTAAAAATGTTTACAGTTGAGTATACAGTATGTTTTAATATAATATTTTACAATCTCACTCACTTAACTATTTTTTAATCTAATTTTGATTACCTATAAGAGGTAAGACTTGGTAATGAATCTGGGAGAAATTAGTTTAATGGAATAGATTTAAATAATAACAATTGTGAAAATGAATTATGATATACATTAATGGCAAAATGTTAAAAAAATAATTTAAAACAAAAACATATTAAAAATATTTTTATCAGTATAATGTAATAAAATGTAAAAGATAATTACTTTCTAGTGTAATCCCACTTTGTTTAATATATCTAGATGTGACCATGCATCAAACACTCCTGGAAAAGTGATTATTAGTCCAAAGGATTTTGTGAAAATGCATTAGTAATCGAATTTAGCTCTTGTTGATGCTAATAGATAGCCTTCTAAATTATTATCAGGAAATGGTGCTGTTTATATTCTGCTTGAAGAAAATGGAATACTAAAATGATGATTAATGAAGGTAATAAAAAATTTCCAAATTTAGATAGGATTTGATTAGCTTTTGCATTTTAGAATACCAAATGACTCTATCTTTAAAATGAAGTGCATTAGTAATAAAAATTAAATTAATGAGTTTTGCTAAAAATAGTCCATTGCATGCACATGTTTTTAATATCTATATTTTTCTAATAGTTATTATAAATTGTTCATTATTGCATTATATTCGATATATAATAAATATGCATATATTTTTTACCGGATACCTATAAAATACAATTCATAATATCCAATAAAGTAGGCTTTATTGATATAAAAATGTTATTGGACCTGAGAACAAAATTTAATATTGATGCAGCAGTTCTTTGAACCTAAGTATTATTTGCATATTCTTAGCGATTTATTTAAAATTACTAACATTGAATCGGTAATATACTTCACTTAAAAATAATAACATAATACTCCTCATATTTTCAGAATGCAATATTTTTTAAAGTCTCTCCGTACACTTTAAAATATACAGAGTTTTATATACCGAAAAGCTCTTCTATTCAAAGAATCGAATTTATTAAATCCCTTATAAGGATTGTAACAAAATGGGTAATAAACTGCTCCGAAACAGGATGTATTTGCATTCAAATTCAAATATCTAACTTAATTCAAACATAAAATGCAGACATTCTTTTAGACTAAGGTTTAAATTTCCTCAAAATCGGATTCATAAGGCTTCAGTGTCAACATATCCGAATAATCCAATTTGAAATTCAGAAGATATTATATTATTCATAAGATTTGCCAAAGTCCTTCCAAGCGATGAAATTATCAGTTAACAAGAGAGTTGAGCCGCTACAAGAAGATATAATGCCTCACGATCGAAGCGGCGAGACATCGAAACACGCAGTATCAAGATATTCATTGGTGCCAAAGGATTTGCTTGTCGTATCACAGGAAATAAAAAGTTCCTGGTGATAAGAGCAGATGCTTACTTGATAAATAATTGGATAAGAATTAAATTGTTCGGTATTCTGTTATAGAATTATTTATCAATGATGCATTGTTACGGAACCTAGTAAAATAATTAGCAACTTGGCAAATTTATCAGTCATTTGTATACAACTAAGGAATTAAATAAAACTTTAATTTAACAGCTCTTGATTTAATAGAAAGAATTTAATGAAAGTTCTTAGATATTTTTTTTTAGATTTTTAATGCAGCAAAGGTAAGAAATTTTTATAATTAACAAGCTGTGAATATTAGATAATTTGCAATGCATTAAATTTGAGGATTTCAAGTACATTATATTATTTTAAATAATTTTCATGATTTACAGACATTTTCTTCACGAATTAGCTTATTAAATCGCAATTACTGATAATCAACTAAATAATCCTCATTCTGAATCACTGAAATATTCTTTGACAGTAAACTTAGTAATTTATAAGTTATGCTATATGAATAGTGTGAAATATTATTAGGCATTTATTTTCATTAATATCAACTAAGATAATTTAGTAATGTTATTTAGGGTAAAAACACATTCCACATTTGTTTACTAAGTCCATTAAATCTATGATTTTTTCTCATATCTTTTAACATGTTTTCTTTCCATATCTCTTGTTTATGCACCCTAATGTAAACAACAATTTTATTAAAATAAACACATTTTACAAATGCGATATGGTGTAGTTTTAACAAAGATTGGCAGAAGATCAATGTTACAACTTTTAATTTGACCAAATGATTCAAATGTTATTATTGATGTTTCAAAAATTGTTTTTTTGTAGTATATTTTTTCTCATTTTCAGTGATGTCAGTTACTTGAAAACATTTTTAATCTGCTTTCTATATAATTCACATAAAATGATGAAACGGACAGGTTATTTATGTTTACAATATAATGTTGAATAATATTAATAATCAAATATCATTCGGGAACATAAATTACCACTATTGCTTTAAAGTTGTAGAGAGCGTTGTTATGGTTGTTAACGAATTCCGCATTTATGGAACGTCGTTAGGAATTTCTGGAATTATAATAAGCCTCTTATATGCTATGCATTCCTCTTATATGCTATGAACAGCAAGGAACTCTTGGCGTGTTGCATTTTATTTACATGAAATATGTAAAAAAATCTTACTAGCAGCAAAATGGAATTTATATCTGCCGAGAAATTGAGTTTTTTGAAGAAATACGGATGAATGTTGTCCATATGCCAACACATCTGATAAAAACAAAATTTTTTTCTCTGAATATTAGTGTTAAAAATAAATAATTAGTACAAAAATTAAGTTCGGACTCAATCTGTTTGATGTATTCTTATCGGCTTCTCTTTAGATTATGTGATGTAGTAAAGGCATCATCGATTGCCATCTTAAGTTCAAACGAGGTATTTGCTTATTTCAAGGTATATCGTTTGATATTTTGTTTTGTCAGTAATATTTAGGATAACAAATTTTAGTTACATTTCCATGAAAACTGAGTTATATAAAAACATAAGACCTTTAATTTAAACACAAATTTTCTTTTTCATCTTTTACACTTAATTAAAATCAGAATCTCAAGTAAGTGGGTTTTTGATCTCCCATATGTTTTAAAAATTTATAACTTCAGATCAGAAGGTAAAAGCGAAAATTTATTATATCTTTGTTAAATATAAATCTATGATTAAATGGAATAATTAATAAAATTCTCAGTATTAAAATCCCTTCGGTTTGGAAAAACTACCAAGGCATTATAAGGACTATTTGTTATAAAATTATTACAAAATCGATTAACATAAAAATAATACTATTACATAACATCCTTATAATACAAAAACTTAACTAAATCGAATTAAATTTTTGGCAGTCATTTTTACTTCAAAACCTAGTTATTCCCCCGATTCCAATTACAAAAATTACATAATTTATAATATATCTGATTTAAAACCATAAATTATTGAAATAAAACAATCAAAAAATCGGAAGTTTAGCACTTAATATTTCTATAAGAATTAATATAATGGCCCCTCAAGTGCGCGCTGTACATAAACAAGTGAGTGAAATTTTTTTTCCTTATTAAAATCATTACAAATGGAAAAATCTTTCTATTATTATTGCATATTTCTTTAAGTTTGCCGTATGTGGTTCACACAAATTGTTTTGATTTTTTTCAAACATTTTAACCACCAACTTTTAGCGAAAATTTAATCTTTTCATGTTTACCCACTGCTAATATTTCTTTCGTCCAATCCAACAGTTGAAATGGTTTTATGTAACAAGGTTTTATGGAACATGATTTTATGTCACAAAAACACTTGCTTTGGGAATGATTTTCTATAGAAACTTAAAATTGCCTTCTGATAATATTATTTGAACCTATATAATTAATGTTCCGTCATAAACAATAAATTATAAATTTCAAAAAGTTTGAGGAAAAAAATAACTTTTTTTTAATATCATGGGAATTGCTCCATAAAGTAATTGCATAAGCAAAATGTATATATCGATTCTGAAAATAGATTAATATACTATTATGATGTTTCTTGCTACCTCTTTACCTTAATTTATCTCCTCTGGAAGGACATCTCATAATTAATTATGAGAAGCTTCCGGCATGGTGGTTGGTTCTCGAATAGGTGGTGTCTGTCTCCTCCCATCGACGATAGGACGTACTTCCACAGAGAAGGCTTGTACCGTGGTCGGTGATGGCCCAGCTCCTGCCAGTGTTGTTTCGGCGGCCAGGCGTTCAAGTTTTTCCGTGTGCCTTCGGCCGGGTCGGAGAAGTCAGTCTACTTCATTTATCAGAATTAAAATCTTATCATTTTGACCATCATCGTATATCCCATGTTTCAAAGGTGATTGTTTTTCCTTCAAATTAAAAAGCGATTTTACATTTATATCTTCAGATTCGGCTTTACTGTCCACTTAACAAGAATCATCTTTCGTAAACTTTATAGAATATTTTAAAAGATGTATTTATAAAAAAAGAATTCCGCCTTTGTAAGTCTAAGAAAACGGAGCAAAATTTGGGAAATGAAAATAAATTTTTTAATTAAAATATTTGGTACCAAACTTGGAAGAATTCAAAATGCATCTCATTAATAAAGAAGAAAATGTAATATCTGTTTTTAATTAATTATCTTGGAAATGGGTGTTTTGACTTGTTATTTTCCTTTATCTTTGAAATCCAATATTTTTGTTGAATTTGTCTAGTTTTAATGTCAGAGCTTCCAATTATCATTCATCGAAATTCCTT
Organism: Argiope aurantia; assembly: GCA_026543865.1. NCBI lineage: Eukaryota > Metazoa > Arthropoda > Arachnida > Araneae > Araneidae > Argiope > Argiope aurantia. Next base: position 172,648 of record JAPMOR010026811.1, on the reverse strand, counting down.
TTCATCATTAAAACTATGTTTCAGCTAAATTTCTTTGGAAGCACATATTAAATGATTTTTGCATTCCCATGATGAAACATCAAAAATATTTTAATAATTTTTCGAAAATAATTATAATTGCTTTTCAAAAATATACGTTACTTTGACCTTTTATACGCTCATTAACATTGCCATATTATTTATGTTATTCTCTTTACCTATGTAATATTTTGTGCTATATTATAATAGATATTGAACTCTCAAAATATAAGCGATATTTCAATAATGGTGAAAACCTATTAATATGCGAGATAATAAACAGTATTTGAATACTTGTAGTGTTTTAAGTCGTTTATATAGATAACAACTATTGCAACTTCAAATGGCAGAAGCTTATCATTTTAAAGATTAAATATACTCACAAAATCTGGGCAAAAATTGTCTAAACTTAATATTAACAAAATTTAACGAAATATGCATTAATAATAGAAGGAACGAAGTGGAGATACAGCCATTATGAAGCTAGCAACGAGATTTTTTAAGTATGGGGATGCGCGTTGCCTCTGAATTGACCCAACTTTCGATTTCGAAATTTTTGTTAAATATCAAAATTTTTATTTTTCTAAAAGTTTTAGCAAAGAATTTTGAGAGAAGTTATTAAGGTTGTTATATTATTCTGGAAATTATTAGGAAGGCAAGAATTTCATTTGATTTAATTAAGATTTTATATTATAAATAGCGTTTGTAATAGACAATTTTTCCATATATGGGCGTTTTAATAACACGATTCCGATTTTTTCATTTAACTCTAACTTTTTTCTTCATTAATAAGAAAAATTTCCTT
>JAPMOR010026811.1:146380-161728 GCA_026543865.1 Argiope aurantia | reverse complement strand
ATTGCAAGAATTAGAATGGAATAAAGTCAGTGAGTTATAGTTATTTCTTAAAAGTCAAATTTATCATTTTTGCAATTTTTTGGGGATTTTTTTCTGAAAAAGGAATTATTAAAATTTTTCAAACAGTTTCATTTTCAACTCCATGTCAGATTTTTTTACCAATACTATAACAAAAAATTAGTTCCAATAGTTAAAAAGGCATTTAAAATTGTATATTTTATAAAATTTTAAAAATCCTTAATATTTTAAATTTTTTAAAATAAAATATCGGTGCTGTCTAAACTAACTTTTTCTGTCAAAATTAATTTAACAATACAATTCTCAAAAGAAATCATTCCTTACTTTTAATATAATTGTGCATGATTTTTTTTTAAAAGGTACAATGTTTTTTTTTTATTTCTTAGAACATTAACCCCATTCAAAAAATCATCGAATTAACTGCGAAATTTATATAATCCGTGCATAAAACTTTTATTGGTAAAAGTAAAAAGGATCAATCATGTGTATCTTATCACTAAACATTCATCTACTTCTTTCTAGAAAAAATATTGAAGTAAATTATAGACTGCATTTGAAGGCATTCATCAAATTCAAGTGTTTTCATGAAAAGAAGAAAAAGGGAATCTTTGTGCAGAATATACTGAAATAAAAGCGATGGCTATATAAACAAGAGAAAGCTCTAAAGCTATTTTTATAGCAGGCTAGCTATAAAGAAGATATATCGCATACATAGCTCTGCGTTTCTGCCATTACAAGCAACCAGATATACCAATGCATCTGACGCCGCCTGGAGTAGCTTCCATTACTTTTGCTATCCTTGCACGGTAATGGTCAATTTATTTATCTGATGGACCTCCATTATTTCCGCATTTTAGTGCGTTATTTCTATTAGATTCGCGTCTATTTTACGAACACTCGATTTACCTGTTTCTATTGACTGAATTATTATTGCCGTTTATTCAAGCATGCCGGTATTTACAAATCACACGTATGTATATGACATATACAGTTGCAGTTATACATAATTTCGTACGAGTTTTCAACACATTTAAAATATTTTCAGGGACATAGCCATAAATACATTTTGTTATATTTTTATTGTATTGTGTTAAGCACATTCCTTTAATCTATTTATAATAGCAATTTTATGACAACTGACCACCTGCCCAGTCTTCTCATTCTTAAGTGTATTTTAGTTCAGACACTTCAAAATAGTGGAAAACTAATAAAAAATCGCTATTACCTCAAAAACCGCAATGGCAATCCCTGTTCTTTAGGAATTGATATACCAAAGAGAATTTCGCTTAAGTGATGATTATTGAACAATTGTAAACGGGTATTATTTGAAAGCTCTCAGTGATCCTACTTGTCTCCCAAATAAATCTGGGCGAGCATCTGAAACGAACAAAGCACGAATCACTGGTATTCAACCATCCACTGCAAAAGGAAAAAGAAATTTCAACGAGATAATCAGACATTTCGAGCGCTCACCATAGTCCGTTTAAACATGCATTCAGGGCTTTTCAGTAATGATAGAGTTTATATATTTTTTTTAAAAGGTAATATATAGTTTATGCCTTATTTATTATTTGACTTTATAATTTCAGTACAAATAAATATTTCGTTTTAAAAATTAGATGAGGATTTAACTTAGTTAATTTTTTTTCCAGATATTCTTTTCTAACATATTTTAGTCTACTGACTGTATGGTATCTTTTGATCCATTTCACCGAATTACAAAAAATTAATTTGAATATAATAACTAATAAAAAATATCACCCGGATATCTTGGGGTGCAAGCAATTCAATACCTGGTACAGATATTTCTCCTAAACCAATCTCTTTCTAAATAACCTGTCCGATTTTAACAAAACGTTACTTTTCCTTTAGAGCCAGAGAAAAAAAATACTGTCAACTTTTGAAATTGAAAAAGTTAAATAAATATTCAATTAATTAGAACTTAACTAAAATTTCCTTGGGAGGATTTGTTTTCACAATAACTTTGGACAAAATATTTTACAAGAAATATTTTATACCTCTTTAAATTCAAAATTTCACTTTTGTAGTGGCAAAAATTCTTTTCTGTGTAATTTTTTCTTCATATTTTATTAATTTCTTAAAAAGTACCATAGATGATGTTGAAATATTGTGACAGTAAGGCATTGATCTATCTTACAATCATTCTTTTTTGTTTCAAATTTCCATTTGAGATCTTTTAAAATTGTTTCGTTAAAAATAATATATTTATTAGTTACAATCATTCGGTAAATCATTTTATTTATTAACAAACAATTAATTATTTTAAAAGCTTGGATTTTTTAACTTCTTAAATTAATTTCATCGCAATAAAAATGTAAGTTAATAATTCATAAATGTCATAGATTTTCTATATCTTTCTGTGAACTGATTCGACGAAAAGGTTTTTCTGTTTTATAAAGCAGTACAAGTTGAAATTCAATTTTTAGTTTCTGGTTTTTGAATTAGCGTCTTCACTTATTCCAGAAACTACAAACAAAAATATTGTTTCCTCTTTATAAAATTTGATAGAAAAATTGATACTGATTTATTATTCCGGTGTGAAAAATCTTTATCCTTAATATTCCTCTTCTAGCTCACTGCATTTTTGAAGCAATGAGTTAGTTGAATGTGTGACAGATAGATTTTATATTAGAATATTTAATCCGGAAATTGGTAGAAATCTACAGTTTTGCTTTTAAGACCACATATCAATTATCAGTTGTATAGTTTGTTCGCTTTTTTAGTTAACGTGTTCAAACAGATATAATTCTAAAAGTAGAAATTTAGGTCGCAGAAATGACAAGAGATCAAAATATGAAGACACATCACAATTTCTTTGACAATGCAAATATATTTTCCTTTATCTAACTGGCGCACCAGAAGAAAATATATATAGTGGTAAATTTAAGTTCAGTTCCTTTTGCATGCATTTTTAAAACCAGTTAACAAATATTGAGATATATATCCTGACTGTCAACTAGAGACAGAGTGTCCTGGTGATAAATCTTGACTTCGGAACCGGAAGGCTTTAGACTCTAAACTCGATTTCCCCGAAGAACTGAAGAATAAGTGAGTCTGGTGGATGTTAAATCCGTCTGGGTTAAATGGTGTGGTGTAGAAATTTGAAGAGGAGGTTCCAGTTCAGATATCGTCTTCGTCATCTGTCTGCAGTTCAAAATTACAAGGTGCGTCCCAAAATATCTCTTGTTGCTTTAAAATGGGGCTTTAATATAATATAACTAACTAAATCTGACTGGTAAATGTTAATATAAGATAATGAAGACCTTCAAACCAGTATCCAAACACTCACAACATAACGAGAGCATGATTGTGGGATTTAATATTTAGCAGATCTAATTATAAGATGAATTATTGGAATTTATTTGATATGGAATCTGCAAGTCTCCTGGCATAGTGCTGAAAAACTTCCATTTATTTACAGAAGTATCAAATTCATAAAAAAAATCGATTGTGATCCATATGAAAATTTAACTTTCCAAAAATTTTATTTGATCTATGGTATTCTATTAATAGGAAACCGAATTCATTATGTCACTCCAATGAAATTATTCATAAATTCTCGTGCAATACAAGTATATGTGTTTCACGATTACCTTCCTCATTGAAAGCCAGACAGTTTATACTGAGCTTTAGATCATCCAAACTTCCATGTCTGGCCAGATGTCAATCATGAATGCATATTGACAGTGAGTTATAATATACTAAGCACTGACCTATCGTTTAACAACATTTCCATTCACGTCCCAGGTTGCTAAAAGCCGCGGAAATTGCATTTGCATATACATGAGATTGCACAAATATGATAATTGTAGAGGTTTAAATAGACAGTTTCGAATCTGCCATGAAACGATGCATAGAGAAGATGAATTCTCAATTCCTTACTCTTGAAAATAGGTTGACTGCACAAAAATGCTACGTTATGCTTCATTCAAACTGCACAAATAATTATTCGTTAGAGATTGGCAACGAATTTAAGAGGTTTGCAACATAATTGGGAGTACATTGGACATTATTCAATTAAATTTAGATTATTGAGTTCGTTGAATTCATAAACTGTAATATATTCAGTGTAGGTCGTGGACAACTATGGTACAGTTCAGTGTGTGTTTATAATGAAATAAGGGACATTGAGGGAAAATAATGACGATAATAGTAGAACAATTTGGGTTCGAATTCAAACATATCAATGAATGAAAACGTTTGGACATCAGATATTTAATTAAAGTGCAGTTTTGTAATAAGGTGTGATAAAAAAATTCATCATGTCAATAAGGCATACCCTGAAAGAAAATTGAAAAGGCATTGCCTATTGAAATAATAAAAACGCTTAGTTTTTCTGGATCAGCATCATCACTTGAATTTAAATATTCATAAATGTAATTTTACGTTAAAATCAATTTCAAAATTAAATTATTCTATGTTGGGAGATATTTTTATTATATAGGAGAAAACAAATTTTTTGAAGCCAAATATTTTTTAAGATATAAAATGAAATAATTATATTTAATATTTTGTTAGAGAATAACGAAAATAATTGAGCATAAGGGAAATAATCAAACTGAATTTTTTTGCAAATGAACATTTTTTTCGCCTTGGATGCATATTTCTTTGAATAAAAGCTAAAAGAATATTTCGAAAAATTATCATTTCATTTTTGATGTTTTTGAATTCATTCACATTTTCCTATATTAACATTGAGAAGAAATAAATTAAAACTGCTCAGATTATATTTCTCAATTGAATTTACATGATATTTCTAAAAATTCTAGTATACACTGGTATTTGCTATTTGTATTTATAATCTTCCCTGACTGACAAGCATATTGGATGTGTCAATAGAATACATATATATCTTATTATAAAAATTCATACTGCCTCCTATTTTATTTGCATTTGTAAAAGTTATTTCTACACATTATAAATCTCATCAGGTACTGAAAATGCTTAAATTGTTGACCATTAATGCCCAGGAAAGTAAATAAAACCGATTGTAAGAATTCGAAACGGCAGAAATCTGTAAAGAATGATTTACTTTTTAAGGAATTGACTTTAGCTGATTAAGGGATAGAACAGAACGAAATCACATACCCCCGTATCCGTGACCATTCTGCTTACTGAACGGTTTAGTAGGCATGTTACGGGAATTTTATTTAATATATAAATAACAAAATATACTATTTAATATTATATATTTTATTATTTAATGTATAAATATTTTTTTATTTACTATATCAATAATAAGATATTTACAGTAGAAAAAACAAAAATAACCATTTACAAGCATATAAGAAATGGTATTGAGATAAAACCGTTTACAAAGAACTTAGAAAACTTAGAACAACTTAGAAAAATTATTTGAAATAATAACATGTTGAGAGAAAAAATGTGTAAAAATATACAAATATTCTGCGTTCACTTATTTTTAGGACATAGTAGAGGAGGATGCAGTTATAAAAATCAGATGGAAAATAATTTGGTTAAAGGGACGAAGAGAAACTTTGATTGAACTGTATGATAGGAGACTGCAGTGCTTGTTTGTTCCCTTAATTTTTCTAAGTATGACACTTGATATTGAAAGCCAGGAAACAAGAATAAATCTCTATTTTCACTTATAAATTTAATTATCCTGTGATTTTTTGCCTGGAAAGGAAGTTGTTGGCGACACTTTTCAGTCATTCTAGTTCATGGTTTAATGATGGATTTTTCATATGCCAAGAGATTGTGAGGATGCATTCCGTAGCATAATGCAGTGCCGTGCCAATCCCAACATAACTGCTCTGGTGATTAAGGGATATAGCATGTTTCATATATCTTCATATGTGAAATCATATGGACTGAATTCTGTTGAGAGTAAAGAGATTTGAATGAAACTTCCATATTCTATATGTCTATCCTCTAAACTTTCTTTAAAATAAGCCACCATATTATAATAGACCCTCTTCAGAAACGGTGGATAAGTTATTGTTGAGAAATATCTTCATATGATTCTAGAGAAATGTCCAGGAAAATGAAGTCAATTTGCAACACTGGTAAGTCAATGAAACTTGAAAATATCTACTTGGCCTAAAATGCTAATGTTTATTTTGTATTATTCGGTGGTTAGTGTTTATGTAGATCTGTTCTATTATATTCAAATATTTTAGAAATTGTTTTGAAACACATTGTAGAAAAATATTGAACAATAATGATATCTTTGAAAGCAAAAATATGTTCATGTGAAAAATTAGCTCTTGACGTAAATTCGTTTGTTATGAATTCTTTTTATATCATGCAGATTGCATTACTTATAAAAATTTAAATATTTCAATTTATATATTAAAATGCTCGAAATATCATTGAATGTCGTATTTTGGGCTGGTTTAGAAATAATTTTCTACTTGTAAGAGATAAAAATGAATTTAGAAATTATATAAATTATGAGCGAGAATTTTTTAAACAAAAGCTGGAATTGAAATACATCAGAATTTAAATTTATTAATTGTAATTTCATAAATGATTTGTCATCAAAAGCTTTTCTAAAACACATATTTCCTTTTTTAAATTTGATTCGATTTATCTTGTACTATACAAGTCACTTTTTGACCATATTCATCGTATCCTTTAAGGAAAACAAAGATATTTTAGAAAATTAAAGTTTACTTTAAGTGTGCTGTAATGTACTTTTTATTTCTATTCCTAATTTACCACAATGCAGTTCTGCGAAAATTATACATGTGTCAGATTCAATATTTACTTTATTGTGCTATCATGTGCTTCTATATATACATGTTATAGATAATAAAAAGCTATATATTTAAGTTCTAACAATATTTTAATGAGTCAATGATCCTCAAGAAGTCATTAATAATGAACGTCTATGCATTGCATTCCACAAATAGCAGTTGCTTTGCCTGAAAAAGTTAAGTTCTACACTTTCGAGAGTGATATACAACAACCATTCTTTTCTATACTTTAAAACGGAGGATTTTACCACTATAGCATTCGAATATATGTGTAAAAAAAAAAGAAAAAAATTCTGCGAAAGATTTGATACTTGGACGAAACAAACTGTTGCAATAAAAAAGAACGAACTCTTTAGAAGAAGGAAATAATAAAAGAGGAGCAAAAATAAGAAATAATAAAGAAGAAAAAAAAGAAAAGAATGAAAAAAGAAGTGGAAGGACCTTGAAAAAATCTAGTAAATGGGAAACTGTGCAAGTCGATACTACTAGAAAGCTGAGAAGAACAGCTCAAAAAACTTCTTAAATTTCGACACTAGTTTTCAAGATGGCGTCTCTGGGACGTTTTCCAGAAAGTAAGTGTCTGCTAGTGTTTCAGCTTCGGGATCGTTTGGCAAAATATACGATTGGAAAAAGAAGCAAAAAAATCTGTTGCGGCGACGGTTAGAGGGAAATACTCGTATATCGTAGCTGTTTTCTTTCGAGTTTACTTTCAAGCCTTTTCTTCTCTTTTTCCCACTTGCCGAGATCTTCTTTTAAAAACGAATACAAAAAATGCCTCAAAAGTGGAAGATACATCGACTGCGTTTATTTCATGGAAGGTTGTGCTTTTCTACTCAATATCAATTCATCAACGCATCGACAACTATTTTTTTTAATGGTAAAATTCCAGCTAACAGAATCTAACTGAAAAAAAAAGTATTCTCAGTTTGTAAGATGTATAGATGTCTGATGAGTTAGTTTCTTTGCATTGAAAAAAATTCTAGAAAACTGCAAAGAATTAAAAAAAAAATCTTTTTGGAAAGCTTAGAAATAAGGATTATCTGGCTGTTCTTTTTCTCTTAATTTCAAATTTTTATAGGAGGAAACTCGGCTGTTTTTTTTAGTTATATCAGCTCTATTTATAAACTGTTCAAAGAGTTAAGTCTTTCAAAATTATTTACTGGATTTGCTTGAGAATTCTCAATTTTTCTAAACATTTATCTAAGAGGCTTTAAATAGTATATTCACTATAATAAATTTTAAAAAAACTATTAAGTAACAGGACTTAATAGGAATACTTCAGGAAGTTTCGAATGAATTTCTAAGAAATATATATAAATCATTTATTATTTCAAAGTGAAAGAAAAGAAGAAAAAAATAATTCCTTAAAAATACTTTGCCTTTTGTGGTATTTTTGACTAAACATTTATTGGCTAAGAAAATTGGCATTCTTAAAATGCTCATATGATCATATAGGGCGATATTAACAAAGAGTGAATCGAAAGTGTAATATATTTATAGGCAAAAATTGTTTAAAATTTCGATCTCATAAATATATTTTAATTTTTTCCCTAATAGTTCATTAAATCTTAAATAGAAACTCCAAGAAGTGATTGATAAATGTGCATTTGTACGAAAAATATTTATTCAGTGTCATAATAGAAATGTAATTTGTAATATTTTATATACATGTAATTTGCCGTTTTGAAGGATATATTTTCATCAGAAAACGATTTGCTTGTTTCTGGCCAGCAAAAACCTTTGCGTTTCAGCCTATAAGTTTTTGTAACTTAGCATAATCTTATTATCAGTTATTTTCTGTAATAAAAATTATAAAGAATGTCCTTTATCGAATATTATGCTATTATTAAAATTTCCTATAACATTCTTTTTCGAACCAAATAGAGAATTAAAAGAGCATCACTTAAGCCTGTATATTAGTCACACAACAAGAAAGATATTGCCGCTCACGAACTCAGAATGAACTCAGTAGTATTCAAAAATTTTATTCAGTTTCAACTGCAACAATTACTAGTTCCCAGATGTAAATTGAGATGATTCTTCGATCACAGACAAGAAACACACAGACAACCTTTGTATCATAAACAAATACATTTATTTCTAATAATACCTTGCATTAATAACATATATTTGTGATTTTTTTCTAAATGAAATTTATAGTAAAGCAAATAAGCGTTTTTAATTTTTAATTAATTAATTAGTTCGTTCATTCTGTTTTAAAGATTTAAATAATGGCTTACTTTGTTAATAAACCATTTACCTCGGGCTTTCCAATTTCTGCGAATTCAAGAAGTCTAGCAAGTTTCATCGGTTTCAAATTTTTACAAATAGAATATTACTACTAATTTCTTTTTTTTTTTTCTAAATCAAAAAACTTAATAGTCCAAAGTTCACAGACAATAATTTCAAAATTCTTCTTAATAATAGGAATTATAAAAAAACTTGATTCTATTGAAATTTAAATTGATAATGGGTATATATTTGATGCAGCAACTAAACAGATTCTATTGAATTTCGTTTCTATTGAATTATCCTTCTTACAAATGCCGAATTACATTGTATAGAAGCGAAGAATATTTTGAAAACACAAATGAATTATATGCTTTTATAAATTCTTAGAAAGATATCCATTGTCATTTTAATCTATATTTCACAATAGACTTTCAATTTCCTGTTAGTAGAACCTATTATTGAAAGCAGATGTTATAAGCAAGCTATTCTCGATTAATATATATATAAAAGATATTAAAATAAATTAGACTTTCAATTTCCTGGTAGTAGAACCTATTATTGAAAGCAGATGTTATAAGCAAACTATTCTCGATTAATATATATATAAAAGATATTAAACTAAATATTTTCATTATGTTAGAATTTGTTTAAAAAGCCTATTCTGATATTCATTTAAGTATTAGTTTTATATCAAATTTAAATGAATTGTAGGTTTGATACTCCTGCTCTGAAAATAATTCTATATATTAGAAGCTAAACATTTTAAGAAAATTAAAGTACATATTATCATAATTGTGTAATTTTATATAAGGCATTAAAAATAATGCGTTTCTTAAAATATCTAGAATTCACTTTTCAAATCATAATTCTTGTATAGAGCAATTTATTTTTCTTATATTTTAGAAATTTATATATGTTTATGATTAAAAATTAATTACAATTTTCTTTTTAATATTACAGTTTAATTTTATATTATTATTTACATTTTCTGTTCGAAAATATAATTACAATCTACTGCTCCGACTCGCATTGAGACATACGAATCAATTTGAATGGACGCTGCAACAGTTCCGATGGAACTACGGTTGAGTCCTAATGTTCATTACCAACCATGGTACACCCCTTCCCCATAGTAGACACCTCCTGTCGTAGGTAGGAGGTAGCCACTCACTAAAAATTTTGCACTCACAAGTGCTGTAAGAACTCCCTGGGTGGGATTTTGTCCAAAAACATGGTACATATTTACAAACAAATAGCAAAACCCTTTTACAATTTTGAAAATTGTTGAATGAAGCAAATAATTTGATAAACTGAGTGTGTTTGAAAAATAATAAATTTCAGTTGTTATTTATTGATGTTTGACAAGGTGGAAAGTCTTTATTGCAAGTCATATTATATAATATATACAATAAAATAGCACCTGCTATTGTAAGAAAATGGCCGATTTTAATGAAACTAATACTGAATTGCAAAGAAGATATAACAAATCAAAATTGACTACAAAAAGTGTAATGGTGTATTACAAAGGTATTATAAAGGTGTATTACAAAAGATCGAATGCTGGAGCATGATACTATGAATATGGTTACAGCTGAAGGTTACCTGATTCTCGCATTTAGAGAGCGACTAAAACAGAACCTTAAAAGACAGTTAAAAAAAGTTTGTGCTTCTTCAATAAATCCAACATGAATGCGTAATATATGTAAGGAGTATCTAAATATTTGGTTAAAATTAAAGATATTCCATCTTTTCGTCACAAGGGACCATTATCAGCAAATATAATGTGCTCAGAGGATGTGCTGAAGAAGACTCAATCTTATTTCAATTAATGTAATGTTATTAAATATTAAAAATAATAAAATATATTTTGATAAAAGTATTTTAAATGTGTATCATATTTTTACTAAGAGAGGATATTTGCTTTCTTTTTCGATACAATTGGAAAATTAGCATTTAATATTTTGCCACAATCTGCTGGATCAATATTTATGCAATGAAATGAGTATGATTTCTTATATCCATCTATTTTTTTATTCTAATTATTTAACTCAAATATTATTTTCCCGTCTATGATGAATAAATGCGATGAATTTGCGACGAATGAATAATTATATAATAATGCTCAAGCTACGAAAAAAAATCACCTTTTTTTAACGACAGAAGTAAATTTTGTTTTATATATTTTACAAACAGTAAAAAAAAAGTTTATAAAGTTTACAAACAGTAAATAAACCTTTCCCATTTCTTTGTTGAATTCTTCACTAAAATCATTTTTTTAAAATATAATCTACTCATAAATATAAAATTTAATTCTTAAAATTGATTTCATCTGCCATTTTACCTGTATGTGTATGTGTGTGTGTGTGTTTTCATATACAAGTTCAATAATTCATATCTCTTTTCTAAAACAGCCGAATTTATTCTAAACGAAAATAGATGAAATGCTTTCAGGGAATAAGTGTTTTCCTAATATAAAACTCTGGAGATATTATTTGATTTGTTTGAATGTAAGTTCACTCCATAAGTTTCTTCAACAAATTTATATAGTTCTTCAGAAAATTCTTAAAAATATTCCCATATATATATATATATATATATATATATATATATATAGGAATATTTATTAGATAAAAAATCTTACACCTTGCGAGTAGTGAACTGAATATTTTAGTGTCCAATGAAACTTCTGTAACACAGAAAAATAACAAAGGCACACTTTTTATGCAGTGTAAGTTAAACCGAAAATGCCAAGATTAATTGAAAATGTTCCTGTTCTTAGATTCAGAGCATAAAAAGCACTGACAATGAGTAATGAGTCGTTCAGAGACCAAGAAAGTATCAAAGATATTTTTTAAATAAAAAAAAGTTAAATTAATTGTTATACTTTGTACTGATGTCGCGATTAAAGAGTGTAATAACAGCTTGTGAAAAAAAATCTATAAGTAACTTCATCAACACTTCGGAATAAATAAAATGCTCTTATATGTTAACAATTTTGTTATGCGAAAAATTATCGTTAGGTTTTATTTTTTGATTAGCTTAAAAAGGATTAATAACATAGTTTAAACAAATTAATAACAGAGTGAGTGAAAGCATCAAAGAAAAATTTTAAAGATCATTTGAAAAGTGTTTTAAATATAAAGAAAGTTTTAAAAATTTATAAATGCAAACACGTATCAAATAACGAAAAGAAAAATTGCCAACTTATATTTCGAAAGTATTCTTTTCTTTTGGTGTGGTTGCTGATGAAGCTAAAAAAGATTACATAATTCTACTTTTGTAACTTTAACTATAAAGATTAATAATTTTATAATACTATAATTTTAATTATCAACTTTAAGCATTTAATTAAATCACGAGAATTTTAATGAATTATAAATAATTGGTCGTTCAATGAATTATATATTTATTATTCAAGTGAAACAATGCATTTTAAAAGTTCCATCATTTTCCTAAACCGTAAGTCGTGAATCAATTTTTAGAGAGTGTGTAAGTATACAAATTTAAGATGAATGCATATTGTAACTTTAGCACATGTACATTTCTATAATATCCAACAATGGACTGCAGGTTTAAAATTTTAATCAAGACACATCATAGCAACAATAAAATAATAATAATAATAACAGAGCTCTGCACATACAAGCAATTTGTGTCGAATGACAAGAAATAAAGAAGAAAAATGTGCAGATATCGAATACGAACAAAAGAATTTTGAATAAAATGCATCTGTCGTATCACCTGCTTCTCGAATTTGTAGCTTCGATTAAGGATACTTTTCAATTCAGTACCTTAAATTCTGTGCACATAATCAGAAATTTTTTTACGATATGAATATTTATTTAAATTTTATTCATATTTATTTAGAAATGATTGGTTTTCAATGGAATAAAAATTTATTATATTTAATAATAAATACTTTTAATTCAGAAAATTTCATTCTGGGCTCAGAAAATCTTTTTTTAAATGTACATTATTCATTTCAGGAAAAGTTCAAATCGTCGAAGGAATATAAGTAGACATTATTAGAAGTATCTCTAAAAATGGTTCTTAGTGTTTTAAAAGTTGAGAATCCCTCGAATTATATTATGGATTTGCAGAATAAAGTTTAAATTTCATTATTTCAAGAAGGAAAAAAACAAATATTTTAAGAAAGTTATAGTTTTTATATTTTTGATTAAAAAATATAATTAAGCTTAAATTTATTTTCTATTCATAAATCCATTGGGCATAATTCCATGTTCTTGCCATCTAAATATTTTTGTCGTGCACAAAGAATCTACATACAACTTTCTATTTATAAATAGGATGCTTACAATACTATTTGTAGATTTAAAACAGATTAAATTCTTCATAAAAATAATACCACCATGCATAGAGGTAACTCTTTAATTTTTCTTATATATTCTAATATGTGAACCATAATAAATAATAGTAATAGCAAACATGATTGAATGAAAAAATTCAACTGTTGAAATTGGAATGTAATTCTGGATTCCTTATTGAGGAAAATGTCGAAAATAAATTTGTATAAAATTCATTTTTAGTGAATTTTATACTAATGGACAATGACACACAAATACCTGGCAAATTTTAATGTGGATAAAGCAAAAACATTTTTTAGATATTACAAGGAGTAATAAGTGATAATTAAATAATACATCGTGAAGTTAAAGTCTTTGGAAATACATGCATTGCATAATATCTGAACAAGTACTAAAGAAAAAAAACAAAACTAAATTTCTTACGTTCTGCTACATTACCACTAAAATAATTCATCTCATTTCCTTCGGATATTAAAAAAATAAGATTTTGTTTTGAAAATTAAAGATATGCACTATTTTCCTGTTATTAGTAGTATACATTTCTTTATTAAATCAGGGGGATTTATTTAGAAAAACCTATTCACACTTTTGCTTTACGATTGATATTGTTTATCTCTCAATTATAATTGAAAATAAACATTCATCAAAAATATGAATTCTAATATGAATTTATAAATTCATATTACAATTTAATAAATAAGGTAAATGAAAGGAATATCCATTATTTTCGTCTGTATGATAATAATTAATCAATGGAATATTTTATCAATCATTAATAATTGTTAAATCTGCTACCTAAAAAGGAAAATAACCTTTTTGAACGAAAAATAGTTTTACATTTCTGAACGATCTTTCCTAAATACTCGGATATCGCACAAAATGTAACGAAAGAAAAAAAAATCACACCTGCACACATAAGAATGACTTTTATGATTGGATAACGAACAAAAATATTGAAGCACGATAGCTTTATTGCAATTTATACTCAGAATTTCCTACATTTCAATAAAAAATACGTCACTAATTTGTTTGTGATACTCAATGCAAAATAAGCATATACAACTCCCGAGAAGAATACATTAGACCATGAACCAAAAGATGCTTTGATGAGAAATATAAAGAATTAAATCAAAATACATATCTTATTTCTTTCCCCTTAAAAATGGGTCGAAATAGTTATCTTTTGAGCTTTTTCTGATTAGGGAGCTTACCTTTTATTCCTACTTATTATTCATCCTGCGAAAATATCTTTCACTGCTTTTGTTAGTAAGAATGATGTGCGATTCTGAAAGATGATGATAAAAGTCTATGGAACTATAAGAAACATGTATTAACAAAATTAAAATTATTTTCTAACTCTATTTCGTATTAAGGCCTATTATATTAAAAAACGTTCTCAGTTTTGTTAAAAAATGCATAAATGAAGTTTTAATAAAGTATTTTACACATGAAAGAAATTTTCCGACCATCAGTTTTATGACAAGGGGGTGGATCAGATATATCTCACGATCCCTGAAACCCTATTCTGATTTGCGTTACAGCTATTATCTCTCGTTTACGGAATTATGAAATTTGTTTTGTGGCTCATTTTCTTCAAATGCTTGAAAAGTAAATGTAACTGTGTTAAAACAGTAATATTTACCAACAATCAACTCTCAAATCTGACATTCTGCTGTGGTATTTTGATGGATGCTCTCTTTTAAAACTTCAGATAGAGCTGGCCACATACATTCTATCAATGCAATCTTACACTTCTCTTGGCTTTTTTTTGTCAGTATATTCGTAATTATTCAGTTCCAACAAAGAAAAAAAATGCCCTTTAGTTACGTACATGAAATAATCTCAAAGTTCAAAGAAAAGCTATATGGTCTTCCATTTGAATTCATTCAGCATTTCATCCCTGCATGAATCGAGTATGTCATGGGAAGGATGGGATTAGTCTTCAAAAACAAAAGGAAATTGTAAAATAAAACTTACATTCAGATATTTCGAGAAAGTGAAACAAATTTTGCTAAAAAAGGGAATTGTAA
>JAPMOR010026811.1:127882-139883 GCA_026543865.1 Argiope aurantia | reverse complement strand
TATATATATGGTATGCCTCAAAGAGTGCCTGGAATTATTTTTCGACACGTTTGAAGACGCTGTTAGGGTGGGAGGGAATCTTATTTTGAAAATATCGTTCTCTAATTTTAGCAGGTATTTTATTGGTCACTCTTCATGGAAAAAAATGATAAATTTTTAATTTTAAGTAAATAATTTGTCTCAATTATTACGTCTGAAAACATTTTCTGATGGTTCAAGCTACGCATCGTTATGCTCAGAAACTCCCATAATATTTTACAAAAAACATTAGCCTAAGAGAAAACAATTTTGAATTTAATTATGATGCCACCTGAAATAGTGTAAAGTTGTTTTCAGAATGTGATATTTTGAGAGTGCAAATATAGAATTATTCTTAAGAGTTTATTGAAAACCCATTTTTGATCAAAAAGGCTGAATTTATCGAAAAGTAATACAAAATTCAATTTGAAAATTTTACCAGGTATTTTCTCCTGTCTAACATGCACTTAAATGAAATTTTTAAAATTAAGCTCAAACTGAAATTTTTAAAAATATTCCTTGTTTTATATGCTTTTCTAAAATCTTTTCTGGCCTAATTACTATGAAGACTTAGAGACTCATTTCTGAGACTTTCTAATTCCTAGATCTTTTATATCCAATCCTTTCTTTTCAGATCAATTGCAATTTATTTAAACATGAGAAACAGATACTTCAACTATCCTTTCTTCTCTCATTACTATTCGGTCTGATATCCGAGAGAAAATATAATAGTTTATTATGGATAGGCAACAATTTAAGCAATAACAACTGATTTGATTCTTTTTCCATATTTTGATACTTTTCATGGGAATTCGACTGGACTATACCCATAACCAGGGCATTTACTAGTTCATTATGTTGTCCTTTCTATGCATTTGTGAGGTCACTTTCAATACTATTATGCATTATGATGTCATCGTAGGTTTACTGTTACTATATAATATTGAAAATAATGCTATAATTGAATAAAAGCGAACTTATGAGACAAAAATAATTATAAATTTGGCAATTATTATATATGAGGTATGTGTTTAGTCAAAGAAACATAACCAAAACCAAAAATATATCTATTACAACTGGGAAATATTTACAATTCCTGTCTTATAAAGTAAAATATTGTAACTGCTTCATTATTTACTATAGTCTTCCAATTTTATTTAACAATAGAAACTATTACCACAAGTTTTACAAATTTCATTATAAAATGATTTCTTGAAACAAAAATATTATTTAAGCAATACTTTTATATGAAAAAAAAATCCATATTTATTATAAAAGTACTCAATTGCTGCCAAGATATGCCCCAGGCGCTAATTAAATCTCACAGCAGCACACATATCCTCGAAGGTGGAGACGGCAGAACACATGGATTTTCACACATACAACACATTTTTTTGTCCCATGTTCCGGTGATTCAGTGAAGCGTGCACCATTATCGGCACTTACAGCCAGGGCTCTGCCTGGGCGTTGTCCGCCTTGTTATACGGTCATGCATTTTATATCGGGGCGCAAACATTTCGAACGGTCATGCATCGGATGAGCTTTTGATAAATGATGACGTTGCCTCGTCTGCCAAAGTTCCATTTTTGAATAGCAATGAGGCCTTGGCGTCCCCCTTCGAGGATCTGTCAAGGCCTCCGAGGATTAATCTTCCTCGCTAAGTTATGACAGGATTGGGGTTTGGGAACGGGGAGGGTTCCCGTTGCGTTTGGCTGTCAGCAGGGTGGCAGTTGGCTCAATCGAGTTAGTGCCCAATTCGGATTGGAATGGAAAGTGCTAAGCAAAATACTCTACCGGAAAGATCTTTTGAAAACTGCGCTCCTTTTTTTATATATATTAAAAATCGGGACGCGTGCGTGGTTTTCTAACCACAGAGGAACTTTTATTCCGAAAATCGAATTGGATTGCCCATTCGGTCGGTTTTGAAGCCGGATTCACTTGGCGCTTTATTAGATTTTCAACGCCAGAATGATCCTAACAAAAGGAAGCATGTGGTTTTCGTCTTTCCTGTCCAAACTCTTTTAACACTGAAAGGAATTTTTTTCTTCTTTTCTCTGCAGAAATGTTTTGGAATTGTCAATGAAAGCTCAGAAATAATTTATTTTGTGGATTTCCATTATAAATTCCTTAAAGCAAGATTCTAGTTTCGGAAAGCTTTTGACGTCTTAATATTACGATATTCAAAATATTCTCTACAGCCTTATTCCATTCTAATACAAAAAATATTATTTTTTTATTATTATAATGAGGAAACTTAAGTATTTTTAATTTTGTTATTGATTAAAATAATAAATATTGTGGTAATTATTTTATATTGAAGAATTTTATATAAAGTATGATAACATTGCTTATCCGCTAACATTAAATTCATGACAAAGTCTGCTTTAATTTTTAAAAAAATGAATTGAATTATAAAGCCAGGAAATAAGTAAAAGTATTTTTTTATTTTTTTTATTCATGCACTATATTGGTGACTGTTAAAAGATATTGCAAAACTAAAATATTTTGATTAAAAAACTTATGTTATTTTTGTTAGTGATAAATAAATTTGATAAATGATGACGATAATAATTTGATAAATAATGATATCTCTTTGTAAATAAATGAAGATTAAAATATATTGTTAGAATTAATTGACACTTAAATATAGAGATAAATGAATCTAAAATTTAAATATCAATTTTTCGTTATGTCTTTATATATATGTGAGATTTTACATGCGTTCTCTATAGATATTTCTTCTTTATTAGATATCACAAAAAAAGTTTGAGTTATTTTTAATAACTCCTAGAAAGATTATGAGTCGTCCGTAAAGTGTATTTTTGAAAATCATTTTTATCATGATATCCAGATATGAATCAACTCAATAGAATGACATGTAAAATAAAAAAATAAAATAATTACTATTTTACTTTAATATTAGCTCATTTCTGTAAAATTAAAGAAAATATGTTTTATGTTTTAAATTGATTTAAAGAAAGCAGTTGTGCATTGTTTCTAACTTTACTCTTAAAATATCTTAGTATTATATCTTATTTCCTGCTTTTGTCCTTTTACAGTATATACGAAAATAAGGGAACCCATCAAAATAGATGTTCAAAAGACTTTTGAGAATTATGTGTGATAAAAGAATTAATGTTAATATTTATAACATAATAAGGAAATATGATTATTTTCAATCACGTAAATAAGGAAAGGTCAATTAGTAAAGAACAGCATTGATTATCAAAATATACAATAGAACAAGGGATCACAAACCGTTGTTTACCTTAAATTAAGGAAGAAAAATGCTACATTAAATGAAATATATAGTACATATTTAATAAAATATAAATTCGCAACAGCACAGAATCACAGATTCAGTAATAACAACTTTCACAGAATTACATGTACTTTAGAATGTATTGCGTTGTATGAACAATAATTTTTAAATACTTAAAAAAAAGATTCAAAGGTCTTTCTGTCTGAAGATATATAAGTTTTCATGTTCAGATTACTATAAATTTGCTACATTATTATAAGTTTGTTTTCGTTCTTACGCTGGAATAGCCTGGTTAGTAGGGCGTTGTATTCGCATCGCTTGGGCTGTTAGTTCAAACCCGACCGGCCGAAGACTCTCCGTGCACATAGTGGCTGGTGCACATATAAAAGTGTCATAACCGCAAAGTCCTCCAAGTCTAGACAATACAACTGGGGGGTACTGGATCAAAGGTGATCGTTTCTTGATTCAGTTCTAACTTAAGATCTGTGGTTGAGAGAATGAAATCCTCCCCGTGAAAAGGGTTGTGATGCATGAGTTTCTAAGATGTACTTTCGGCCTCGATGACGTTACTGAAACGAGACTCTAAAAATCAGCTTAAAATCGCTGACTTTGGCAGCGGGATTATCTATGACCAGTACCATTAGCAACAACAACACTTGTATTTTAATGCCAAAACCTTACATTAATGTTTATAAATGATTTATGATACCCTGCGATAAGGGATATCTACCTTTATATTATAGAAATAACTGTTTAAATTTCATTTAGATTTTATTATAAAATTGAATTTCACATCCAAAATAATTTAATGTTTAACACATTCATTGCTAAGGACGAATTAGATATAAACTCCATGAAAGGACAAATAGCAATTCTTCTAGCTATTGACTTTTTTGAAAAAAATTAAATGAAAAATGAAGGTATACTTCATACTTGTATTATTAGAAGTTCAACTTACCTAAACTGCATAAGAGACCAATTTTCGCATTCAGAAATCTGAAATTGGTAATACCTGAAAGACGAGATATCTCGTCTGTAGCGTAGAATTTGTTAAATTTATCGAATGACATTTGAATAATGTAACGGGCATTAATTTCTTTTTAAACTCCCTATAGTATTTAATTTATTTCTTGCAAACTTGGAATTGTATACATTTGTTAAACATCATGGAAATACACAAGATTCTTCTAAGAATAAAATTTTAATTTTATAAGGAATTTCATTTATTATGCGAATGAAGATATCAACGTGATTATGTTTGCTTTGAAGGACTTGCATGAAACTAAACGCACAGGCCTTTGAGCAGTAATAGGTATGTTTCTCTCAATACAGTAAAGCTCTGTCGCCTTAAGGACTTATGACTGCGTGGCTCCTACCATAGCAATTACTGTAATTATAGCCCGAAGATCAGCTACTACACTAATAAGTGAGTTTCTGAATGTAGAGTTCGTCTCCCGTCTATTTGAATGCAATGGCATCAGATGCACTACAAGGAATCACCACATGTGATAAGAGAAATTAAATTTTACAAGTTTAAAAACATTTAAAATTAAGATAACTTGTAATTTTATATTAGTAAGCATTATCTGATTTTGGAGAAAAGCTTGATCGACATGAATAATGCTTTTTAGGTCGCTAAACTTTTATTACTTAATGCAGAATTATTTAAAAGGGTCCTTTGTAATTCGATAAAAATACAAAATAATTAATTATTTGTCCCTTTACGATTGGGAAAGTACTTTGATGCATAATTATTCCTTTATTACAAGAACTTTTTATTGCTCTGAAATATATATATAATTGTTTTAAATTATATTTCTCTGAAAACATAATCTACTTTTATAAGCATTTTTAACAATCAAAATTTTAAAAAAATAAGTAAATAAAACCTTAAAATGATGTGCAATTTCGGATGGTGCCTGAGAAGGCATCCGAGGGCAAATGATTAAAACTGTGCCTTTGCATCTCTATAACACTCGAAAGTCTGAATTTAATATTAATTTAAACTTATGGAAAAATAGCTGCTTTTCTCTTGTGCTGCTTTCAATATAAAGCATAAAGAAGCGATATAACTTCTTGTCTCAAACATGATAAAATCTAAATATAAATTTGACGAGTTATTGCTTGAAAAAATTGAAATTTTGCGAGTATACCTCATCTTAAGATCTAGTCAAAATATTATTTAAAATACAATGGCTATTAATATTTACCAAATCATGAATTTTTTTAAAAAGTAAATATATTTCTTTTAATTTTACTTCATCAAAATGTCTACAAGATAATAAATCCAAATCACTTCATTCTATAAATTTGAGTTGAGAAACAAATATTAAAATGATAATAAAATTAAAATGTAGGTAAGAGAAGAATCTACTGGGGAAATAATGAAACGAATGTATCAAAAAGAATAAACTTTAATATCTCTTAAAAAATTTTATCCACAATTTTGCAATTTTTAGGGCCAAAAATCTTACCGAGACATTTACAAATTTCAGAAAAATCGAATCAAAAAATAAGTAAATGCAAAAGAAAGGCAAAGCAAGAAAGTATTATATCATTATGTAAAATGCATCTAATATCCATATCATCAACAGGCGTTTACAATGTTATAGTGCGATAATTAGTTTCAAAGCACATAAAACATTTTCGTCCTTAAACACACAGCCTCTGCAATTTCTGCACACAATTGTCAAGAATAACAGACTAACCCATTACATTATCATGTTAAAAAATAAAATTTCTTTTAGAAAGAAGTTCCAAGGTTTACTTTCCAACGCACACAATAGAAGAAGGACTATTCCGAAATAGGGAATCGATGCCTGCTGGCAGTTTTATAGAAATGCTGATTCCTGCATAAAGCAAAGGGAATAATCCTGTGGTAATTCAACAAACTAGTAAACTAGTGCCAGTCATTTTCTTCCAAATTACGAAGTTTTATTTCACCTTTTAC
Source organism: Argiope aurantia (assembly GCA_026543865.1). Lineage (NCBI taxonomy): Eukaryota > Metazoa > Arthropoda > Arachnida > Araneae > Araneidae > Argiope > Argiope aurantia. The sequence goes on along the minus strand of JAPMOR010026811.1, from coordinate 133,653 downwards.
GATCATAGGTCGTAAAAAACAGAAGATTTCTAGTTGGTGAATTCCGTAGCAATGTATGTTTTATAGTCTATTTTATAGCGAGAAAAAACATAGATTACCCGAGAAGAAGTAAGTGTGTACTTCGGAACTCCAACTAGACGTGTTATTTTGGTTTAGTTCGTGTAATGGAGTAATTCTATTTTTATCGATATTTATAAAAACAATAATGCATTAAAATAAATAAAAATTCTTATACAATCTGAATAATAAGTGTTTTTTTATTCAAACGTAATGCCAAAATACCTTATCAGTGATAAAATGATGCACTTTCATACTTTATAATAGTGGAAATGCATCATGCCAATTATAAACACATCCTTATTTTAATATTTTTAATTTCTGAACATAACATTTCAAAAATAAGTGGGTTTTTTTTCTATACTCATCTACAATTCCACTTTCAGCCTACACATAATCATCTTCAGAATACTCCTCTACAAGGCCGAAACTTCCATTAGAGCAATTAGAACAGTATCTCAGTTGTCAGCTTTGACACAGCCCGAGTGAGGAAAAAAAATATGCATTGATTCTTTAATATTAAAAATTATTTTTGTATTGAAAAACAGAAAAATTTACTTAGTAAACGATATTTATATTTTATATTTTTCAAGTCAAGAAATTAACTTTGAAATTCTATATTTATCTTTCTAATTGCAGGAATATATTACTTTATAAAGATTCAAAAGGAAGTTATGGAGAATGATGTCTTTTCTATGGAGAATGTTGTCACCTCATTTTATTGATGGAAATAATTGATGGAAGCAAAATCACTTCTTTACATTATTATAGCATCCATTAATAGTACTTGCACTGACAATGAAAAAGGAGTAGAATTTCATTGTAACAATGAAAATTACTGTGGTAAAATACACTTAAGAATATTTTTAAAACTTAAGTATATTCAGCAAAATGAAATTGTATGGCAAATAAAAGGATTAATATGGCTAAAGGGCACTGCTTATAATTCTAAGAAAGTAAAACTTTCTTTTTATGCCACAATATTTACTAAAGTTAATATGAAAATTTCAAAATTCCATTTCATTTTAAACAAATTATATTCTATTTAAAATTTGAAAAAATATTTATGAATTTACATTCCTACTCTCTAAAGTATGTTTGGCAAAAATCTTTAATTTAGGCGTGCTAGTTCACCGAGTAGAATGTTTACACTCACAAATATTTTCCTTTTGTTATTAGAAGTGATATACAATATACAAAGGTGAAAATAATAAATCTGCTATGTAAAGTAAAGTTTAAAATTTAAAGTCTATGTAAGTAATTTTAATTGAAATCATTTGAAGATCATGCTACATATACATTTTTTAAGAAAATCACTGCGAAAAAGAATATTATCAAACTTAATAAACTATCATAAAGAAGATAATTTAGAAATTAAATTTGCATGTATCTTTCTAATTGTACACCTATAAAGAAAATATATGGAAAAAGTATGATTAATAATAAATATTGACCAAACTACTGATGAAAATTTGCCTTAAATCAAATAGGATACTATCTACACTTAAGGCTATGTTGCTTTATACTATTTACATTTAAGGTTAATGTTTATTTCTAGTTTGGTAAAATTCTTTTGTGTTTTAGGATGTTGCAGCATTGGAGCCCCCAAATACAAAGTTTTTCCTCAAGCGTTTTTATTTTTATTTTTTGTATTTCTGAAAATATTTTCTTAATGAGTTAGTTTTATAAAATTGTGTTTTCTTAATAAAAATTGATTATTGTGTTTTCTTAATAAAAATTGATAAATAATAATAAATCATATTACACATCTAAATATTTACAGGATAAATAATAAATTAAAAATGAATATTTATCTGCTAATTTTTGAGAAAACCAACTGCATTTTAGTCAGTAATTACACACTCATTGAATTAAAAACAAATATGTTTAACTGTCGTACACTATTCATGAAAATGAAAAATTCTTCTTTAAAAAGCAATTTTGTAATGCAAATTATAATGATGCTAATGTTATATTAGTAGTTATTAAATTTTTTAATTATGTTTACAGTGAGAATAAGTAATAACTTTTTTGAATTTTTATTTCTTTATTTAGATTCATGTCATCTTAACGCATCCTAATATTTATGCAAAATATTTTTCCTAATATTTCACTATAAAAGCCGTGCAAGTGCAGCTACAAGGGCGCTAATCATAAACACTTTTATCCATAAAACGCTATTTAACTTCTCTTACAAAACAAGAACTAGATTAAAAATATTTTTTTTGCCTAAGAACACAAATATTTCAACCATATTTTTTCGCCAACAGCAGACAGATATTTTTTTCATAGGTTCATAGAAAATGCTACAAAGATATCTGAGCTTTCCTACCAAATAAGAGAAAAAAAAGTCCCATTCACAAGCTTCTCAAATATTACATTTGCAATTCAAATACAACCTCGGTTACATTTTCTGAAGGGAGATCTGTGAAGAAAAAAATGATATATGCCGTGTAAGTTGAGCTGAGAGTCAAGCAAGAAGATTAGGACTAAGGTTTATGGAGTTTATACGCTTAGAAATGAGATCAAAATTTTAGAATTTTTCCTTTCTTTTCACTTTTTATTATTATGGGTAGTCTTATTACTGACACGTCCATATATATCACATGTTTACTGTTCCATAGTTTTGAGAACCTAAAATATCATCAAGTTCTTGAAATCAAGAGACGCATATTTATTCCGTTGAAGTTCTAGAAGAGAACAGGATAAAAAATAAAAAAAGCTGAAATGAGAAAAGTCTTACCTAAAGGAAGCGAATTGCAGATGGAAGTTTTTGAAAGCAATTTTTTTAATACATAGTTGAAGAAATGAATTTTTGATACATTATCTTAAAATTCATTTAAATTACTGTTTGTCAGATATTAAACTACATTAAACATTAATTACCTATATATAGAAATGTTTGGTCATGCATCATCATAAATTAATATATGGTAACATTATGGCTATACTAATTAAAAATTATTAACAACAACTGATTTTTCGTTTAGAATAATTAAATATAAAACAATAACTTTAGATTTCATATAATAATTCTCAAAGCAGTTTTCTCATTTCAGGTGTTAGTTTTATTACATTTGTCTCTGAAATGTGATAATTATGCACTCTTTTCATTAATAAATAATTTATAATAAATCAGTAATTAATGCATGCACACCAACCGGGAGTCAATCTGGACCAGTGGAGAGTAATTTAATGCAATTAATGTAATCCGAATTTTCGATATTGTGATAATTTGATAATCTGAATGTTTACATGTCTTAAATTCTGTATTTTTGTCATGCAAAGTTTAATACCAATGCAAGGATATAATTATTACAGTGACATTAAGAACTTTCAAAGAAATTCATTAGTCCATGTATAGTTGTAAGGCTCATTTAATTTGTTTAATCCGTAATTCATTTGTTTCAAATTTCCGTTTTAAATTTCATAATTCGATGCAATTCTTCAATTTTATTCAAATGGGAAGCAATTTCAAATATATTTATTCCTATTTTGCGATGATTTAATGATTAATTACTTCTGTTATATACATGGCTTGCAAGAATATATTTTTCTTAGTACTCTTTAGTCATTTAATTAAATGCAAAATGAAATACTTCTTGCTTATTTGTATTCAAAGATAACAAAAATGAATGGTAGGATAAAGATCAGCTGTTTTGCTGTGTTTCAAAATGTAGGGGTCAGCAAATTAGGTGAGTCAATACTTTTTGTGTTTGATACAATATTGTGTCAGTTTATTTCTACTGATTTATCAGATGCATTGTTGTTTTAATAAATCGAAGCTTGGTTCTTCAGTATTGAGCAACAATAACTTATAAATAATTAGCTCTCCTTTAGCTTTATTTCTTTTGCGAATGTATTTTATTTTAACTGATATAACTAGCATGGTATATCCGAGTCTTATTTCATGCAAAAAACGTCAGATTAAAAAAGAAACATTAAATACCAATTTTCAAAATTAAACAGACCTAAAATTATTATTCAAAAGAAATTTTTGAACCGTGTCAACTGCAATTAATTTCACTTTTAAAGTGCTGAAAATAATCTTTATAATGAATATTTAAAACTTAACTTGCATGCCAGAAAAAGAGAATATTTTACAATTAATAATGCATGATTTGTTTGTATGTATTGCTTAAGAAATTTGTTTTTCTGTCTTCTGTTTTAAAATAAATATAATTTTATTTCCACAACAAGTTCAGTGTGTTGTTACCATTAGAAATTATTACACAAAATATAATTTGCAATATCAATACTTTATACATCCTTTCAAGAAGAATTAAATTGCACTACTACAGTGGAGCATTGAAATACTTGGAAATCAAGAATCGAACAAAAATGTGAAATATAAAAAGAATTTTTTTAAAAAAAATTGATTTTTCACAGAGATAAAAAAAAAATTCGACATTTTATATCAATCTTTTTTATTTATTATGTATATTGCATTTAAGTATATGCATTTTGCTTCATAACTCTATACTATTGCCAAGAAAGTTTATTTAATTTAAGAGGAAATTTGTAAGAAATCGATCGCCTATATTCAACAGTATTAAATAGAATTTGTATCTCCTTCACATAAGATAACTTTTAAACAATTGCCTCTTTATTTCACCTGTTTTTTTTTAATTCTTACATTTTATTTTTAAAGTCAATGAAACCAAATTCAATTAAATAATTGTGAGCTCAAACTGAAACTTAGTTTCTTTTTCCTGATGAAACATCAATCGAAGAAAAAAATAAAATTTCCGAAGCATAAAACTATCGAAACTCCTTTTTCCTTAAGAGCACGGCATCACAGATTTATTGTCGTTAATAGGAAATCAAGACTGGTTAGAACGAAAGCCCAGTAATTAAAATTCCATTAAGAAATCTTATATCATCTCGAATCTTTAATCGAGACTGGAACTGGATATTAACCAACTTTTCCCTGGTTCATTTCTGCTGGAAAATTTTTTTCCTCTTCTCTCGCCTGACGTCGTTATTCTTCTTCATCTGGCGGCATTTAAATTTACGGAATCTAATTTTCGAAAAACCTCCGATATTCAAGGTGGAAAGGTGGTGGATAATCACATAATCGAAGTCGCATTTGCATTTTAACGACGTACAAATGCACCCAGTTTCTAATCCTCTAACTTACCCGCGGGTTGGAAAGATGGAAATTTTTAGAGAGCGCTAATTTGCTTCGCTAGTCTAATAAGATAAAAGAGGTGAAGAAGATTCGTTATGAACTTGGATCATTTTGGGAAATGGCGGGCTTTTTGAACTTTAACGAAAGTAATAAAAGGTTTTCCATTACGGGAGTATTTAGCACCGATATCTCTATATTTAACAGAATTCAACTCGAATTTTTAGAAAGCATTACTTTTATGAATGATTATGTTTTTACGCATATAATTTTTAAGTCATTTTGTTGAAAGTAATCTTTTCTTTGCGTCATAAAGAGTTGCAAAATAATTGTCCGCAATTTCTTAGTATACTTCGAGAAAAAATATTTAATATTCAGCCATGTATATTTTGTGTGAATTTAAATATTTTTTTGAAACAAGTTGTAAAAAATAAAAACAACGTGGAGCATTTTTCTCCAAAATATTACAATATGAATAAATATAGACAAAAAAATTAAATAACATGCTTTTGTACGAGTTATTTAAATCTAAAATATTTATTTTAGTTTTTCATAAAGTGCGATAAATAAAACAATATGATGCTTT
>JAPMOR010026811.1:81554-118570 GCA_026543865.1 Argiope aurantia | reverse complement strand
ATTTTGAAATTTAAGATTTAGTTAAGATTAAGATATATCTCTATAATTATTCTGATTTATCCAGAATTTTTGATTTTTATATCTCGCTTTCTTCTCCTTGTTTATTTTTTATTTACTTATTTTTCATCATAAAACAACTTGCTGAACATCACTGCTTTTGAAATTATATACTGAACGTATTCTTTTTTTCTCAATTTTTTAATGAATATAAAATGAGCTACCTATGCTCTAAATAAATAAAAAAGACACGAAAAAGACTCGTAAAAAATGACATAAAAAGTGGAAAATAAAGTTTTCGAAAATCTAAAAGGAATTAAACCAAATTAAAATATATTTTTTTCAAAATAAAGTTAAATCAATATAAAAGATGCGAATAACTCAAGAAAATACTAAATATTAAAAGGATAATTTAACAGTCAAAAATCTATACAACTGAGTTACATTTTTAATTTTACAAAATTTTATCAACATTAAAAAAATGTTGAAACAAATTTTCATAACCAGCGATTACTATTTCTCCCGAAATTATGTCAACTCATCAGTTTTAAAATGTAGGTTTTGTTTCTTTTCAAATTTAATTGACTGCAGGCTTTTCATTTTGTAGAAATATATGAACGATTTGTTTTATTGCGTTTAGCGTATTGTGTATAAGAAATGTAAAAAAAAAATACTCTATTAATTATACTTTTTTTATGTACTCTAGCTAACTTAAATAAACAACCCCTAACAAATATCATTGCAATGAAAATTTGAATATTTCCATTTTTTTAATTGCAATGAAATACTTTTTTATTAATACAATTATTTTTTATTTGTAGAGAAAGTGGATGGATTTCAGAGAGAATATATGAGAAATCAATAAATAAAGTCAAAACAATATAGGTCTTTATAAGTTTTCAAAGAAATATATATATATACAGCTATTAAGAATTACTATCATAAAAAATGCTATTACTATCATAAAATTATATATGTATTTTTAATTTATTCAAATAAGATATGCATTACCTTTTTTCAGTGTAACAGCATGAAAGGTTATCTATAAAACCAACTCTTTTTTTTTTAAATATTTTTTGCATACAAGTTTAAATATTGTAACAGTTTTTATTTCTGTCGTATTTTTGAAGTTCCCAATTGTTAAAATCGGAAATAGAAACTTGATTGATTAATTCAATTGATAATGAAAAAAAAAATTATTCAAGTACAGAGTAAAAAAAAAAATTGTCTAACAGAGATCAATCCTATGAAGAATAGATAAACGCATCACGCCTTTACATTGGTTTTAATTTTATCATCATGATTTCTATGATATTTTTCGTAAAATTTCATTTCCATTCTATTACTACTCAGAGTCCATCTTTAGTAGTAGGTTTGCGCTTAGAAAGAGCCCTTTATAACATACTAAAACATAAGTTGTCTACAGTGAAACGTTAGGAGACTTTGCAAAAATATATTGAAAATGTATATATGTATAACTGTATCAGTCTTCATTTTTTTCATAAATGCAGTAGTGCTTTTCGAAGTATGACTTGTAACTTTGTCTTGGTTTATATTTATTGTCTTGATATTTAAAGACCTTGCAATCTTAGAAATATTTAAAACAGTAAGCACCCTTCTTCGGGTATTTAATTCCATGTAGAAGTAATGATTTATGAGTTTTCCCTTTCAGATTAATAATACTGTTTCTTTTGTACTTAGAAATTTTAATCCCATGCATTTCACAACGTGTATGAATTATGAAGTAGAGATATATTTCTTCGAAAAGCATGCAGAACATATATTTCATTCCACAGTTTTTTTACATGAGACATTTTAAAAGGAAACTAAATTTTAAGTCCCTGACAATATTTTTCATTTTAAATAATAAGATATTTTTAGAAGTTATTTTTTCATTTCAAAATATCTACTTTCGCAAATGTTTTATTGAATTCATCTGAAAGTATGTAATTCCCCTATGTAATTCTAGTCTCATAGAAATAAATTTTAAAATATTTAAAGTTAGAATTAAATTGAAAATACACTACATGTAAACAAAACCGTAATATTTTAAACATAATATAGACATTGACAGCATGCGACCTTTTTATTTAATATAATTCCTGAAAAGGCTATTAAAGTTTGTGATTTTGTAAAAAGAGCTAATCCTTAGGAAGTAAGCAATAAATGTTTTATAGTTTCAATTCCACTAGCATATTTTTGTTCAATTATTCTTTTTATACTGTATTTTTTTGTCGAAGAATACACAGTATTTGCTTTACATCAGAACTTAGTTTGAATTCAAATATAAATATTTCATCTGAAGACGTTAAGTAATAATGCATAATAAATATCTTTTGTAATCTAAATATTTTATAAATCGTTGCTTTTTCAAATCTAGTAATTTAAAAATTCACGAAGTCAAGAAATGTATTGATTGAGATGCATGCATAAAGAATATATACCTACATAAACATATGCGTATGAGAATTCAACAGAATCTTTATAATAAAAGAATTCTTCGATTGCAAACAAAAAAAAAAAGACCTAACAACAGCTTCTTTCTTTCCTTCTTCAAAAATCTTTTTGTCGTTACTTTGTTTGCTTTTATTAAATATGTTTTTCAACCTCATTCCTTTATGAAACGGTTTTCTTTACTGACGATAGAAGGCAGCCAATAACACGATTTTTTTAAATATAAATTTTCCTCATCTTTCAACAATCGAGTTATTCTTAAACTCAGAATTTATCTACGGCAAGAGCTTATTCCTACGGCCATAACAAGGGACTCGTGATAAATATCCTGAAGGTTTTACATTGATTTTTGACTTGAGGCAATGATAAAATGCAATATCTCCTTACAGTTACAATTATACTGCCAGAGATACCAGTTTCTTCATCGATTACCGTTACTTTCTCGACTGCTAATACATTCTGACGTCCGCTTGTATCCTGTAATCTCTTACATATATTTATATGCACATTCAAGAGCTATAAAAGCACTGATTTCATACGAAAATCGTTCTAAGTCTTCGCAAATATTCAATCAGATCTCATATGGAACACAGCATAAAAAAAACTAAAACATGAATATCAATATCCCAATGAAGACCAGTTGAATGACAAATCTAGTTATTGCCGCCATTTTTGTTCATTGAATATTTATGACAAATAAAATATTTTATAAAATTAAATGTAGAATAGTCGGTTGCATGTTTGATATCAATGATTTCTTCAATATTTTTATTAACAAGAACAAATATGCTTAAAATGCTTTTATGCATCTGAAAAATAATTATAAGTGATAAATAAAAATATTTTTAGAAGGATAGAATATCTCATTTATGATATCAACGAAGAAGAAATAAAAATATTCATATTAGTTGAATTTAGATGCAAATGATTTTAATTCTAACATATTAATAACTTTATTTTAGATACATAATTTATTGGTGAACCGACATGTTTTTTATTTTTTATTTTTATACATAACTTATTAGATAATTTAGAATACTTATTTGACATTATCGTAATATAAACTGTTTTAACTTGGCAGAAACACTTCCAAATCACAACTCATGTTTACTAGATAGGTATAAGCTAAATATGATTAGAAAAAAAATACATATTATTTTATGAAATGCGCTCAAAAGATCTTAATATCATAGAAATTACTGAATTCTATTTCAGCATATAATAAGCTTAATTTAAGAAATTATAAATTCTATAAATTTTTTCAATACTTTAAGTATTCTTTAAAAAATTTTCAGATGGCAGATGGGCAGTGATAAAAATGCAATGTAGAAATTTGAATCCTAATTGTGAATTTTTTGGAAATAAAAAATATCATAAAATTCTATAATAATGTATGAATGTAAAATTTATTTTTAATTTTGTTTCATTAACAAATTATAAATTTTTTTTGCAAATCGAGATATGATGTATGGGTGGAAACTTTATAGAAACTGTCACAAATATTGTAAAGGTAAATTGCAATATAAAAACCATGAAACACGGCTGTTTCGAATTAAAGATCTAAGGGACGTTAGTTGGACTCATTTTTATTAGCTCATAAATGAAATGTTTAAAATATTTTTTTACAAAAAAAATGTGAATAAAATATGAAACTGAATTAATTTTAAAACTGTTTTCCTTCTACTTATTAATTTTATTTTAGAGACATTTAAACAAACAATGTCAGTTGTGGATTTTTAATAGAAAAAGTTTTTCTGAAATCGTCTTTAGAATATTTGATTATTTTATATATGAATGTTCTAGAAATTAAAAAAAAAATTCTGCTTAAGCGAATACAGATACGAAAATAGATTGAAAGATTTCTTTTTCTTTTTATATTTCACATTCATTATTATTAGAATATTTCATAAACAATACTTCAATTATCTGAAAAACCAGGGGGAAAGTCTCCGTTTTTTTTTTTTTTTTTGTTTTTTTTTTGTTTTTTTTTTTCAAATGTTTTTGTTACATTCAATTTGAATTTAAAATTTCAAAATATGAAAATTAAAAAAAAACAATATAAACTTATTTTAATAAATATTAAAAGTCTATAAAGATAGAATTTAAAAATCTATATATTTTTCTGTTTGATTTTAAAGTAAATTAGTAATGATAATGAAATTAAAGGCCTTTAAAGTTATGTTCCTATTCATATGAATTTTTTTCCTTTTCTACCATAGATACAGCATTAAATTTTAAGTATAAATAAACAATAAAAGTTTTTAAAGTCATTAAATTCTTCTGTTTTATAATAATATAAATTAAGATTCATGTGCACTATGACAATTTAAATTTGGAAGTTTTGATGCATTGAACTTTAATAAAAAAAAGCACTTGAAGGAATGTAACTCATGGTAAATAAGGATTGCAATATCGGACCAAAAGTTCAATACCGGTATTTAGTATTTTTTAGATCTTAATACCGGGATACCGGTAGTAGAAATTTTAGAAAAAGAAAGAAAACACAGGTGTTTCTTTGTTTTATTTGCCAGTTTTATTAGACAATGTAAATACCACAGAAAATAATTTGTAAATTATAAATTACTAGCCTTTAGTGACCAGCTATTTCGAAAATCTTAATTCTCATTAAAATTTTAATAATTAAAAATTTTATGCAACTTCTATTTTAATAGCTTCTTCATCAAAATATTTTAAAACTTCAAATTTCATAATCAAATAATTCATTCATAATATTATAAAGGTCTTCAGTCATAAAGTAATATGTATCTCTCTAATTTTCTGTTAGCTGCTGTAGAATTTATGCCTTCAATTAAAGTGGAAATGGTTAAATTGCAATTAATATAAGAAAATTTTTTACTGAAACGAAGCATTTTTTTTTAAATATGAGTACTGTAAATAGAGTCGCTGAGTATTTAAACTTATGGGGACTAAAGAATATTTTCTTAATTTATGAAATATCTCAAGAAGTTTTCAACAAACTTTTCTCAGATTCATCATGAACAGATATATTAATTAACAATGTTTAATTTTAAATGCATGAAATTCTAAGAAAATAAATAGAATAGTTTGAAATAATCGATCGGAAACATGTTAGGCCTTCGAAACCAAGTCCATATCCATTGAAAATAGAGTTGTCAACAATTAGAACACAATGCGCATGCCTGAATTTTCAACGTCAATTATGGTAACGCAAAGGTGTGAATTTTCTACGCCAGTTGGGAAAACGCTACTTAGATTAGAAATTTCTTATTCTGTTTTATTTTAATTCAAAAGTACTTCAGAATGAATCTGAAACATCGATTTATTAACAAATTTAATTTTAAATACATCAAACACTAAGAAAATAAACATAATCCTTTGAAATAATCGACTGAAAATATGCTAAGCCTATCCTCGTTAGCGTGGGGAAAAAATTGAAGCCTTACTCATTTGGCGGTGGGGAAATGAAAAGATTTTTCGGTAGGAAAGTTAGTTTTTAATTAATAATTAAAGTTATGATTAAAAATTGAAAAAAAAGTGACCCCAGGTGCACATTTCCGACCTCTAAGGTATGCAGGTGCCAAATTTGGTGGCTGTAGGTCGAAAGAACTGATCTGTAGAATTCCAACACACACACATACACACACACATTGAGCTTTATATAAGTAAAGATAACAGTATATAAAGAATCACAAAAAAAGCATCTTATTTATTTAAATCACAAAAAAGTGTAAATATCACTATTCTCTTTGTGGTACTATTACAAATTTTTAATATGTGATCTTAAAAAAACATAATGCATCAATTGTACTTTCATTAAGCCTGGAACGGAATTTTGGGCAAAAATTACAGCTGTCGAAAACGCTCTTTCGGCATCTACGCTAGTTGGTTGTACTTAGTAATGCGCCATATACTTTTTCCAAGTATTTACTCTAAATTTCTCATCTTCAAATAAACCGATTTCTCGTCGGATGGTTTTGGATATAGCTGATTTCTATATTGTGTTTTTGTTTCTTGATTTTTTAATTTTTTTTTATTTATCGCTAATTCTAAATTTTGTTCAAGAGTCGATTCCTTTTCATTATCGACATTAGTGTCTTCATAATCTTCGATAACTGTACCGAATTCTTCTGAATGTGGATAGGTTTGTGAGTAAAACATTTTAAGAAAATTTGCTATAAATTTGATCAGATTTGAATTGGTTAGTCTCTTTTCTTCTTTTTGCATTTTTATTTTTAAAATCATTATAATCATGTAAATACCGTAAGACATTTTCTATTTCGGTATGCCTTTCTTCTGAATTAAATTAAACTAAACTGTGCGATTTTCCAATATAATACGTAATTCTTTATATAGTGACGTGTGCTGTTTTTTCAGTGACTGGAACCTGAAATTTATTGTTGCATTAGCTGTTAATAAATTAGAATATCTCGGACATAATGCCTCAAAACCCAGTTTTATTGGAAATAGAGCTGATACAGTTCTTGGTATTAAGTCGAATTCACTTTATGCAAAATTAATTTGCAGGTTTAAGTCAATCATTGCTTTTTGGACTAGTTTTCTCAGTTTCAAAAATCGTCCCATCATTAGCAGTAAACTATTCCAACGGGTTTCAGAATCTAATATTAACATATATACTGTTTTATTTTCAGTTAATGTATATTTTTTGTAATATGGCACTTTTTGTATAGGAACGTTTAAATATCTTAACATTTTTTCGAATGTTATAAATGGTAAATGGGTGTGAAGCAATGGGTAGGGGTTAATAATGGTTGATGGGTTAATATTTCATCCTCATTAGCAATATCGTCTTCAACAATTACATTGTCATTATCTTCATTGTCAATATCACTCTCACTCTCTTCAAATTCGGAATTCGAAGTTTCTATATCCACAGTATTTAGATTCTTCTGTTCTTTATTTATTTTTATTTTTTTGGTATAATATATCTATTGCTCCTAATAGAATTCCATGAGAATAGAACAATTGCTGATTTACACCAATCAACTTTCCAACTTTTTTCATAACTGTTGCTCCATCAGTCGGTATGGATACAATATCTTCTTTCAGGGATAATCCGTGTTTCGCTAATTCAGATTTAAGTACTTCCACACATTTTTCGGCTGCCATACTTCCCGAGACATGTGTAAGTCCTATATTCCAAAATGTTTTTTTTTCTTCTGAATGAATATTTATATTTAAATAGCGTTTATTTCTTACACTTGTCCATTCATCAAATATAAGACAAAATTTTTCACCATTTAATTTTAATTAGCTCGTGTTTCAAAGAATTGCGAACACCGTTTCTGTAGTTTATAACAGTTCTTCGTATAATGTTAATCGATGTTGGTAGATTTTAAAACCTCTGGCGAACAGTGATTTTCTTAATTCAGTAGAAGAGCAAATCATTCGAAATGGCAAACTTATAATTTCATCCAAATAATCTTTTTTTCTTTTCAAGATAATCTAAAATCCCTGATGGCTTGGGCTTAGAAACTGCTCTCAAATTTGTATCTTCATCGCAATTAGATTCTTTCATTTTTACCAAATTTGTGTCATGTTTCGTTTTTAATCCGTTTCACTTTAATAGCTCTTGAACATTTTATACACTGTGCCACCAAATTCTTTTCATCATATAAATAATGAAACCAAACCGAAGTATTATCAACTGATTTTTTTCTGTTCTTTAAAGTTATTCTTATTCATTATTATGGGTTATTTTTATGAGTATATATATATATATATATATATATATATATATATATATATATATATATATATATATAATAATAAATCTGAAAAATATTTTGAACCCTAAAGTAATATATGCAAATACAATGCGAATAACAAACTCGCCAATTTAAAAAATATCGAAATATTATGTGCTTTCTGCATAATTACAACCTTGTTTCCACAGATACGAATATCATACTACGAATCCTGTGTATGTGCAGTATCGCTGGGAGCTGTAATAGGATAATTTTGACCACCCTCCTTGGATGATTCACATCACTTCTCTTCATTGTACGATGCAACTTTGTACTCATAGTCTAATTAACTTCGCCCGTTAGGGAGACATAAAAACAAAAATGTATATTTGATGATATGTTGAAGATCCAGGAACATATAGTACATACAATTTTAAAAATCTCTAGTAAATACTGAAAAAAAAACTGTATTTAAACTTTTGAATACCGGTATTACAAAATTGCACAAATGGCTCAAAATACCGGTATTCGGTATCCCGGTATACCGGTATTGCAATCCCTAATTGTAAAATGTTTCAAAATGCAGTTAAAGTGACTCCTTTGCATTTAAATTATAGGCAATAAAGTATCTATTGGCATTTACTATTAGAAATGGAGAAGCTGCCCGTATGGTGGTTGGTTCACGACGGCATGGTAATGTACAAATATAGTGTGGCGTAGCTATCCCCACCCGATGACAGAAGGGGCTGTGCCGTGGCCGATGATGACCCTTAGGACTTAACCTTAGAATCCGCCGATGATGTCGTGTCATCTATACATTCAAATTATCCCCTGTGCATTCGAGGTTTTATGAAGTAGCTCTTCGTGGTTGCCATTAGAAATGAAATAAATTAATTTAGTTAAAAGATTAAAAAATTACTGAAATTTCCTTCACTTTTGGATAAATATTTAAAATTTTATTGAAATATCCACTAATTATAATATTCGAAAAAAACATTGATTTAAATATCATAACTTGAATCGGATCTTTACATAATCTCATGATGAAATCTTGCGTGTATTGGGCAGAGCAAATTTTAATTTAGATCTTTTGGGGAAAGATGCAAACCTTAAAATAACTGATTGGTGCAAAGATATTTGTTATATGTATGACGTCACAAGTATTAATAGTTTTGGGGTTGAAAGTTAAGCAAACAATCAATAAAAGAGTTTAGAAATCTTCAGAATCAGATAAATGTATCAGGGAAAAAATCAAATTATAAAATGGTTGACTTTATGAATAAATTTAATAAATTGAGATATTTCTATTCCCCTCATTTTTTAAGTGAATGAAAATCCCGATTTTCTTATAAAAGAACGATTTGTAATGACGTTTGGAGACAAAATATATAATTATTTTTATAATAATAATTAGGATATAGATTAAACAGATTATTCATAAGTATCACGATCTATAAGTTAAATACCTTCATATATGATGTGTATAGAACAACGAGATTATTAGTATTTTTAATTTTTAGAAATGTGAAAATCACATAAAGAAATACCTAATTTAGTTACAAATTGTACCAATAAGTGGTTCTGCATTTTGTGAATGCAGTCAAATCCCAAAGCGTTCTCTGAAGCAGAAACGATCAGTGAGTCCTCAGATGTAATCTGAAAGGAAAATTTTAAGATTTAGTGAACACTTATTGGTGAATGCAGGATGAGATTCGTCTTCATCAGCAGTGTTACCTTATCTTGAGATGTGTTTCGAGAATATGTCATTGAATTATTTCTCATTAATTAGAACAGGCAAGGATCGACCTCGATCTTGCACCCTGTGATTATTTTTTGTTAGACACACTAAAGGTAAATTCTTCCTAGAAAACACCTACCATACGCGGCGAGTTTGAAGAGTTGATTTATGAAGCATGTGTACCCATTTTTGATATTTTACAGAGGATGACAGAAAATTCTTCTTATGTGCCACCTCTTTGCAGATAAAAGCATACATTTAGAATCGATTATGATTTGATTCCACTGATTTCTTGCATCGGAACTGTTTATAATATTTTTAGAACACTATTCTGCGACTGTAGCTTACATCGCAAACTATCGTAATCTTGCCACAAATTATGAAACTCCTGTATGAGATTATTACAATTTTTGAGATAAACTAACTACTGGTTTCACTTTATTAATGATCTTATTTGTGCAGGTGTATAAATTTAAAATCGATGAGTATGTTGGAGAGTATCCTGCATAATTTAATGCAATTATTGTGTTGTAATTTGAAACC
The DNA here is from genome assembly GCA_026543865.1 of Argiope aurantia. Taxonomy (NCBI): domain Eukaryota; kingdom Metazoa; phylum Arthropoda; class Arachnida; order Araneae; family Araneidae; genus Argiope; species Argiope aurantia. Next base: position 108,151 of record JAPMOR010026811.1, on the reverse strand, counting down.
GATATATTAATATAAATAAATTATGAAATTATTAATTTAACTAGCGAATCATGATTAATTTAATATTCAGTAGCCTGGTTAAGGCTAAATATTCTAATCTATACACTGCATTAATTTGCATATACAGTTACATTTTGATAAAACGTAAAAAATAGTTTTTATTTACACAATATGCTTGTATCAAATTTTTAACCGATGTTAAATAACTTATAGATTATATTTAAAATCATTAAACTCATACGCTTAGAAAACATGACTCTATTGTCACAGAAGTAAATCAAAAATATTTTTTGATTTATTTTTGTATTAAACTTGATGAATTTTTGTACTTTATGACTTTAACTATTATTTGCCATAAAAAGTTCTTTAATGAATTTATGTTATGATAAGCTTAATTTAATAATGAATCTCTAAATATCATCATTTTTCTTCCTCTAAACGTATTACTTTATTTATTTTTATGCTTTTTAAGATTTTTTTAAATACATAAGAAAATATCTTTATATCAAAAGTGGTTTTATTTTCAGCCTCCTTATTAAATAAAAAAAATTATTATCTTGTGAAAAGCACTGAAATAATTCAAAAGGACTTGACGTTTTCGCATAAGAAATGGCCTCAAAAACTTTCGAAATCCATAAGTTTTTAAAAATTTAGAACTCTCCATCTTTTCAACTTTTCTTATTTCCCTCACTCTTTGATATATTTCTCTTCTGATAAATAAATATATCACATCATTAGTATTTTCCGAGATATTTTTGAAGCATTATGTGGATATGTTTTGCGTTTATAGACTTTTTCAAAAACGTTCTTATATTTTTAAATATAATTGAAATGAATGAGTGAGTTACTATTGTAAAAAGAGCTGAAAATCTATTTGAACCACTTAACATAGCCAAAATGCACCTGAACTTATAGTAACAAGGTTCAATTTGAGATTTTTATATAAGAAATAAATCCTTCTATGAATAAAATTTATCAGTAAAGCAATGACTAAATTAATCTATATAAAATTATTGATATTCGGTAAATAAAGATTCGAAAAATACTTATATACAAGTTAGTTGTAATTAATGAAAAACATCTAAAATTTTATAACTTTAATAAAGAAATATTTTAAAAGGAATTATAGTAGTGAAAAAAGTTCAGACAATTATTATATCATATTACATATTCAATTATTCTTATTCGAAAAAAAATTATTTTGTCATATTACACATAATTTCTTATTGCCATGTTACTTATAAATACTGACTTGCAGATAATTTTTAACATTTGCAGAAACTTTTTTATACGTATTTGTGTTTCCTTTTATTACCAGCATTTAGTAATGATTTCTCTTAAAGATCATGGACAAAAAATGGGTCTGAATATTTATACGCAAGTTAGTAATAATTAACGAAAAGTATCTAAAATATTTGTAAATTTAATAAAGAAATTAATAAAGAAAAAAATTTCAACATTATTTATCTCATATTACATCTTCAGTTATTCTTACTCGGAAAAAAAATATTTTGTCATATTTTTCACAATTACACATGTCATGTTACTAATAAATATTTTACTCGATGAAATGTTTTCACATTTGCAGAAACTTTTTTTGTACATATTTGTGTTTCCTTTTTTAACAGCATTTAGTTATGATTTCTACTGAAGTTCGTGGCCAAAAATGGGTCTGGAACTAATACCTCTTGTCCTTACATTCGAATCCCAATCATTACACCGTGTATCGTGATTTCCGCAAATTTTGTCGCAGAGCGAAAGCTAAATGCGATAACGTCCCGACTCCCTTTACCCCTCCTACCTGTTCCCGTTTTATATGGGATATGGAAATGTAATATTCCAAGAAAGACACCGGAAATGTCGGTAATAACCCAGGCGTGTTTTACACCAACCCCAGCGATTTAAAATGGTGGTTCTCTAAAGCTTTTTAAAAGAAAAGAACCCGTAATTTGTACTTGACGGTGGTATTAAAATTCGTCCCAGTTGTACCTCCTCGTATTTCTTTCGAAATAAACAGAGAAGCGATCGTGTTCTAAAGATAACGAAGGGAAATGAAATTCTGATGAGGATTCAGACAGGAAAGGCAATATACGACTGCAAAGTAAGAGCTGGAATGGGGGCAATTTTCTGCCGCGGAACTGATGTTTGCCGCCGAAAAGTTCGCCTCGGAAGCAGGAATGTGGAAGATCCTGTTGCCATTTCTCCTACAATTTATGGTAAGTATTGCAGTTATTATCTTGGAACTTCGTAATGAATATTCGGTTTCAATTATGAATTCTAGTCCTTTGATTAAAGCTGTTTTTTTTTTTTTTTTCCTTTTTATCTGGAAAATTATTTTGAAGAATTTGAAGAATTGTCTTGACATGTTAGAGGTTAAATGGTTAAGGAGATTTATAATCTAATATATAAAGAGAATTCGGTTAATAATTATATTAATATTTTTGAGCAGAGTAGGGATGTGGAAGATTCTGTTGTAATTTTACACCAGACTTTTGAAAAGTATAGCAGAAACTATTGCCCAACTATTAAAAATTTGTGATACACATTTCGTTCCATCTTTGAATCCTTATTGTGTATATAAATACTTCTTTTACCTGTATTCTGAATAAATATTTCTGCGAGTAAATTCTTAAAACATTACGGTATTTTGGAAATATTAAGGTTTAATAGTTTACATTTTATATGGAACGAAATAAAAATTTCGGTCAATTATAATTAGGGTTTGACGATTTTTAAAAAACCATTTTTTTAAAGTAAATTTGTCACATTTGAAAATTAGTTTTTAAATTAAAAATAAAAACGATTTTCCTAAACTCCTAGATATTCTTCTTCATCAATATATATATATATATTGAATTTTATCAGTTAGGACCGATTCGTCTAGCAGTTGAAAGATTAGGCGACGAGATACCAATTTATTAACAAGAAAAGGTATATTTAAAATTCTGTTAAATGAACTCAAAAATTTAAACACTGAAAAAAGTTTGAAATTATTGTATGCTTTAGAAGAATGAATTTAAGAAAGATGTAGAATTAGCCACTCTTTTGCTGTATTTGAACATTTCTAGTTCAGCGAAGAAATCTAGAGTACTTTCTTTAGCTTTAAAAACCGAAATTATTGTGTTATCTGGAAAGATACTGTCTAGAATATTTAAAAATTCTTGTGTGGAAACCAATTCTGATGAAGAGCAAATGGAAGAAACTATTCATCAGAGTAATGCTTTTTTAAAAGAAGCCATGGAAATTCCATTCAAAAGCTTCTTGAAAACCCTGAAGAAAAACTTAAAAATCCAAAGGCACTGAAAGACAAATTTTCATTATTTGAGTCAACGAATAAAAGAACAAAAAACTTAGATTTGTTATTTGAGGCCAGGAAAACTATAAAACCAGGCTCAGTAACTAGTGAACGAGTATTTTCAATTTCAGGCAATATTGTGTCCAAAATAAGAGCAAGACTTAGCCACAATTCAGTGGATATTTTGTTTTTTAAAATCACATTTTCTTAAGAAAAATTAAAATTAGTGAAAATAATATAAATATTATTTCGAAATTTTTGTTGGGTTTTCTTTATTTTATATAAGTAATATGTACATGTAATTCTTAATTTTTTTTCATATTTTGACTTTAACATTGATTTCGTGGTTTTTTTAATTTTTTTTTATATAAATTAAGTAAAATATGTTTCCCTATTCCGAAAAACGGCTAAAAACAGTTTTTTGGAAATATTGAATTCAATAACCGGTTTCACAAGAAAATCGGGTTTTGTGTAAACCCCCCCTGTGTGTGTGTGTTTGTGTGTGTGTGTGTGTGTGTGTGTCTGTGTGTGTGTGTCTGTGTCAGACCATTCAACTTACAGCTACCAAATTTGGCACGTGTATACCGGCCGGGAATGTGCACCTGGGGGTTATTTTTTCAAATTTTATTTATTTAAAAATTAAGCGAAATTTTGGCGTGTTTGTATGGAGTGTATATTTACATCCAATAAATCAGTTTTATTTTAAGGCAAGTTTTGTTTAATATGAACAGGATATCCATTCAAATCAGGGCCACACAGCTAATTTGTAAACTTTTAGTAAGACATAGATCTGCTAAAATGGTCTAAATGGAAAATGATTATATCTTATGTAACTTCATTCAATAAATGATCTAATAAATAACAAATTTTTGATTTTACATAAAGCTTCTGCTGTGGAAATCACAATTAACAATATGTTCTTGAAACACTAATATTTTAAATAAAAAAAGTTAATTTCCAATCAAGACAATTATTCACTTAAATTGACTGATTAATGAAAATTTGAATATCACTATTCAATAAAAAAGGATAATTTTAGATTTTCCATCTATCGTTTCAAAGAAAATACTCCAATCAGCGCGCAGGTTTCTCAAGATTAATTGGCCTTAGATTATGAAAATGTTGAGTTTTTCTAAATTTTTAACATTTAAAACTTCATAAATAAGTCTTAGTTGATCGTGGAAAATAGAAACATTCATTCATTTATTTAAAATTTGGTGTGTCCAGAATATTTCTCAGAATATGATACCTTACTGCATTAAATTTAGACTTCATAATGTTTGTAATATATTTATATTCCGGAACAAAATATTATTATTGATTTCATTTCAATCCTTTTGAAAGCAAAACTGAAAACTGAATTTTATGCTGAATCTAATAAGTTTCTGTTGAATTATTCTTTGAGATATTACATAAATTAGGAAAAATATTTTGTAGTTCACATAAGACTTAAATACCGAGCGATTCTGTTTGCAATACTCATATCCAATAATAATAATAATAAATAAATAACAATAAAGATGACAAATAAAATAAAACGTTTGGTTTTATTAAAAAATATCTTTATATTAATTGCAATTTCATCATTTCCACTTTAAATTAAAGTTGAAATTTTACCGGAAATGACAACAAATTAGCAAAATATATATGGTAAATTGAACGAAACGATCTAAACAACAGTATAAGTCAAAATTTGAAGATTAAAAATGTTTTGTTTGAGAATCTATTAAGAGACCAGTTACTTAAAATGTTTAATTGAAAATTGTAGCGAGCGGTAATGCTGGCGAACCGGCTGGTCGCCAAAGGCGGCTAATCTTTTATAAATGGAAACTTATTTTGTTTCCATTTAGCACAATTTTTGTCCCTGAATATCTATGAAACAGGGTACTAAAGGCAAATTTAAAGTTTAATAATGAAAGAACTTTCATTCCCATTTCATTAAATATTTAAATAAGCAAAATTATTTGTTGTCTTTAAGAAGAAGCAAGAATATAAAGAATCCTGTGTCATTTTCAAATAGAAGTAATGAGATAAATTATTGTATCTATTACCTTGCTAGAACTAAATTTCAGTTTCAAATTTTTGACTTTTGATTAATCAAAATTTAGAATTTCTTTTACATCTTTTCAAAATACTCACTTTCATTAAACATCTTTAAATTGTAGATATTTAGAATTAATAATAACTAATACTACTGATTTTTCTTTCCTAATCCTAAAAATGTAGATACTATCTAGAATTGATTTATTATTTGGTCTCATGCTTATTGATTTATAGATGTTTAAAAACTTATAAAATTAAGCGAAAAATCACTAAGTTGCTTAATTTTAAAATATAGTCAAATATCTGTTTAGTAAACCTTAAATGTATAATTAACAAAAGAAAAATACTATCGATATTTTTTTTATTTCATATTTATCAAACATTCGCTTTTATCTTGGACTTGCACTTACCGCTTAAGGTGTTTGCTGTATTTCGAGATCCTTATTTTCTCATTTTAAGTCCAAATTACAGTAATATTGCACTTTCAAAAACAGTTTCCAATAATTTATCAGATATTTTATTATTAATAACTATTTTCGTGCTTTAAATAATGCAAGAATCATCATTTCGACTTTTTTTAAAAAATATCGGACATCTTTTAAAACTAAGGACTAATATTTATTCTTGAAATATTTGTTTAGAGAAATGAATGTGAGAATTTCTGACACCTTTTGTCATGCAGTTGATGGGAAGAATCGTTTATATCTAATTAATTAATTTATTTCAGATAGAATTTCTTACCTTTTTTGTATAAATTCCAAATTAATACTTCTCACTGTAAGTTTGTTGTATAGTTTGTATTTTAAATTGTTATTTTATCAAATTAAGTTTTATTTTAATATATCCGAGAATTTTTTATTATCCATTCCTATGTAAAACGGTATTTAAAAAGACGTGGAATTAGAGACTGCGACTTTCACAATCTATTTAAAATCGATTAGATAGACTTACACATTTAGCAAGAAATGTTTCCCAATTCAGAGAACTCTAGCATGTGTTTGGCCTAAATGAAATAAAATTTGAATACCAAATAACCCCAACGATGCGCTTGAAATTTATTAAATAAAAATGGTTAGTACAGAAATTCCCAGGTAGATGGCATTGTAATAAACAATAAAAAATTTCTATATGCTTTATAAATTTTAAATCATTTATAAAACAATATTAAAAGTGATCAATACGTTGTCATTTTATGTTCAAAAACGTGCCCTAATCTGAAAACTTTATTTTCCACAACTGACTGGAATAGGTCTGTTGGGATAAAAAGGATATAGCACCGAATACTGCCCTTCAAATACGGTACGGATAGTGGTATATATGTAAAAAAAATATAGTCCAATGATAAAGATAGGCCTAAAACACACCATATTGTCATGTTTTCAGGATGCGAGGGTTATTCCAGTTAGTTTGTGTGTTTTCCACTACCCAAATTCGAGTGTTTTAGATATTAACTTGTTTATTAATACAAAAGAAAGCTTTGTCACTCCACACATGTCAAATAATTTCAACTACCATTCCGGCATGGAACTGGAATGCAAAAGTTTTAAGAACATCCGTTACAGCTGTAAAAGACTTCTATATTTACATCTTGCAATATCTGAGCAGGCTTGATTTTGTAGGATAAAAAGAAAATACAAAATCCGCCGTAAAAATTTTTGTTCAGTGAAATACGATATATTCAATACGCGGGGAACTACTGGCACACTAACACTACCATGGAGCGCTTGACTACTGGCACACTCACTCTATCACTCTACCATGGAGCGCTTGACTACCGGCACACTCACTCTACCATGGAGCGCTTGACTACTGGCTGCAATGACTACGGTAGTCACATTTTCGATATTAAAAGACAGAAGTCACTTTCGTCCTGAAACATCGTTGTTTCAAATATCTGTATGAGACACTACACTCTTCCTATCCACTCATATGAAGGATATAACAATTCTACCAGTAATTTTTTTCTTGCAACTTCAGCAGGATTCACAGAGAAGTAATTAATACTTGAGCAGAAACTTTTTTTACTCCTAAGAATAATATCAACAGGCATTTTCTGTAACACAAATAATATTTCCTATTTTCAATACATGAAAATAAATATCATCGTTGTTATAGCCTCATCTATTGGCGAATTTTGATATTAATTTCTTGTTTATTTCGTAAATCTAGCGCATAGGTTCCCAAAGTGATCCAGGTGGACCCCCAGGGGTCCATAGGAGACGACACGGGGGCCACGTAGACGTGAAAAGAAAACAGGGGTTCACAAGTTGTAAGTGGGGGTCCAAGAAAAATTTTCAGGTTTTCATAATAAAGAAAAGAATTTTTGCAGTTACAAGGGGACAGCCTTAATTTAATAAAAACATAGGGTGTCATTTCGGCTTTTCTTGGTAAATTGAAATGAATGAAGCAAAATATGAGTCGGCGTGAATTCTCCCAATTTCCGCACTTGTCACAGATAGAATGTCTTGATGAGGATATTCAGACATACAATCAACATTTAAATACCCTGCACGAGACTTCAAAAATAGATTTGAAGATATTCTGACAATGGAAATACCACCATGGATCATAACCCCATTTGATGAAATGGAAGAGGCGAATGTGGTATTACAAAAGGAGCTACTTGAGCTCAGCACCAACGAGGAACTGAAGGTGAAATTTAAAAAAGGCTATCAAACATTTCGGATGCAGGCAGAAATCCCCGAAAAATATCCTGGGCTGTGTAATAACCTGGTAATAACCACAAGTATTATTTTAATAAATAGGACACAGGAAAATGTGTTACTTTTTTTCCCTTCTTAATACCCCCAATTTAGGGTGATATTTTTTAGGAGTTTGGGGAATTAAGTAGAAATGTAGCAGCAGGGGGTCTACCGAAAATAGTAAAACTTTGAAAGTGGTCTAAGAGAAAAAAAAGTTTGGGAACCTGTGATCTAGCGCATCATTTGCATTACCTGTAGTTCAAATTTAATCTATTTTGAAGTAATAAAACGCATGACAGTGCCCTCTAAAGTGGGAATCGGATTTCTTGCTAACCTTACATGCCGTATGCTATTCGTAGTCCTATAGACAGCATTAAATAATATTAAGTTCAAATAATAAGTTTACGAATAAAGTCGTTTATTGCAGATAAATAATTTCAAAATTTATCAGTGTTTAAATCATATTTTTTTTATAAAATCACGCACGGGCTCCTTAAAAACTTATGTAAAAGAATTTATATCTGATTAAATTCATATGCATGATCAATATCATGAATTTATGCTAAATGAAATATTAGAAACAATTCATCCTTAAAGGCAAAAGTAGATAAAGTATCATATACATAACATTCTAAATTATATGATTTAGTTCAGAAACCATTCACATAATAGAATTTATGCATATCTAAATAAAATTTTATTAAACGTTTAAAAAAATTCACAACAAAATTCCTAATATTTTTATGAGGAAAAACTATTTTTTTTCCTAATATGTTTTTAATTTTGGGGTCATTCTTTACTAAAAAAGAATACATATGTAATAAGATTTTTATGTCTTCAAGTTCCTCGTGAAGGAACTAAAAAATTTGCTTAAGAAAAAAAACAAATATTTTTCTAATACTGAATTTTTTTTGGGGAATTCTGGTATTTCTTTTATAGCTTTGGGGCGAATTATCATTATAAAAATGGCTCCGTACATACATTAGATAATGTTTATAAATAACATTTTTTTATATAATTTCAATCAAATATTTTGAAAAGAATTTCTGCTATCATGCTTGTAAGTCATGTTTTAGGAAAGATAGAACAAGGAAACTATTTTAAATTAATTAAAAACTTATAGAAAAGTACAATTTTTTTTTTCAACAGACACAAGATTTTTTTTATCATATGTGAATTTTTCTCTTAGTATAACTCATTTTTTTTAATTCCTGTGAATATTCTGTATATTAAATTCTTGATTTATTGATTGTTATGTTAGTTGTTACAAATTTGTCAGTTAATTGGTATCGAATTATTTGAGTATGACTGAGAGACCTTAAATAAATTTGATCGTCTTTTTTGAAATTCTGATTTTTTTTTATCAGAATTTAGTTTATAAGCTTTGGATATCTTTCTTTATTCTTTTTTTTTCATACGGATTCTGCTCAGATTTTGTTCAAAAATATTTAAGCTTATAATTTTTTTTAACTTTACTTTTAATTTTTTTAAATGGTTTTAGACAAATTTCATTATTTATAATTAGAATAATCTTATGTGACTTCTCTTTTAAGGCAGTAAATTTAGCTGCAAACCAGCAAGAAAAACATTTCATTCAAACGATATGAATACCTATAATCTTATTCCCTTGAAATGCATAAAAGCTTAACCAGGCAATAAAATTTCAGATAAAAGTTTGTTTAAGTTATCATTTAAATGTTACACATTATTATAAGAATTGGAAATGCAACAGTTTATAACAATGATAGTTATTAACTAAATCTGTAGAATTACGGGAAGCAATTTATGATAAATAAATTGTTATTGTCATTTATGAATCATAAAAAATCTCCTTTTAATAATAAATAAAATATTTCGATTGAAAGGTATATAGTTCAAGCAGTAAAAACTTTAAAGGATGTTTTATAGTGGTCTCATATTATTAGTCATATTTAGTAAAATATTCTTGGCATGGCAACGTTAAAAGAAGGTGTCATTCCTCCAAAAGGTGCTATTAAAACTGAGTAATGAAGCTTTGATGCCCATATCATTAAATTAATTAATGGAAACAGAGATGTTTTCGCTGAAAAAAGGAGTCGTTTAATTGGATAACACTCCACTAGGAAGTTGGTCAAAATATTCTTATATAATAATAGTCAAAGCTTCAAAACTAGCCTACCCTTCCTTTCTTTCAGAAAAGTGATTCTTGCTTCTTTTAAAATATTGGTGTACAAAGAATATTTTACAAAGTCGGAATTATGCGGTCGGGAGATTAGCAAAAAATGATTTCATAATTTTTCAGTAATATATTTATTGATTGAAACAGCCAGCATAAAATATAATTGTCCCCCCATTTAAATCATTTTTCTGTTACTAAGATACGCTATCACTCATATTAGGTATAGAGTCTCGATTAGAGTGTTCCAATAGGCGATATGATATAGAGCGTTAACACAAAAATAATGCTTGCCTATATCTTCTAGTACATCCGCCTAATTTTCACCATCTTTTTACATTAAAGTACAATAAAAATTATCTAACGTTACAAGATCGAAACTTCGAAATTCTGCTTCAATTTTCTTAATATTCATTTTAAAATAAAAACAAAAAATTTAACTGAGAAAAAGGGTTTTACACGAACATTATTATCACCGAATTTATGAATTAACAAATTTTTAAATTAGTAATACAGTGATTTTTAAAACAATCGTGTTGTTATTTTAAAATCAACCTGTGCATCTGCAACATATTCTGTATTAATAATAGCGCTGAAATATTCAGATTTCTTACACTATAAGGTTTTATTTAAGAATGAATATTTACTAACATAGCCGAGATAAGTAACATTCATTAACTCGAAGTTATTTCGCAGGTGTAATTGTAGAACTATGCGAAAACAAGCTCCAAGACTTAGCTGCTCATTGTGTATCTAAGCGACCAACTGGAATCTAATAATGCTCACAAATTGCACCGTTAAGCATCCTAATGAATACCTAATGTTAGTTTAGAGAATTCGACTTGATTGACATTCGCAACGGATGTTTGGAAACTATTGCGGCATTCCTCAGTTCACTAATTTTTCTTTCACGTTCCAAGTGAAGAAAGAAAGTCCTTAATTTAAAACATTCTTGAAATTTTCAAGCTTTTAAATTCATCTTGTATTCAATGTATACAAATATTTTATGTACAGTTTTTAATTTAATTTTTATAGTAACAAAAAAGTCAATGATGTAGAAACAAAACGCAGTAACTAATCTAAAGCATTTTATCAAAATTTTGAATTGCATAAGATGTTTTGGCTTATTTACCATGCATAACCTAAGTCCCAAAGGAAGTGGGAATGGGAAATGGTATTCTGTAAAACAGTCACTATAACTTATTTATATTTTTGCATAGTTTGAATTAATATTAAGAAAATACCAAATGAAATCCTGCTATAAAATTATGATTGTTTTATCCTCCTACTTGGAATAGAATATTTGTATAATTTCGTGAAATGAATCAAGAATTCATGCTGTAGGGAATATTGATATCTTCTGTTGGCTAAAGAAGAGCTTTGAAGAAATAAGTAGAACTTGAAATAGGAATTTGATTCAGATTCAGATTAAGAATATAGATTGTCTTCAGGGATACTTACCTGCATTTGAATTTTATTCGAAGAAACACCCCTAGTAGTCAGCCCAACTGCAGCAGAAATTGTTTACTAAAGATTGGATTAGTGAGTGCAAGAACTTTCTACCATAGATTCACGTTTCTCGGACAATAACAAGATTTTTGGTGGCATCATTAAAACTGTCACTGCACAGAATATAAGCTTTAAAATAACTTTGGTGTGTTTTACATTATATTTTAGATAGTGCATATTAGTTATTATAATATACTTCAAATAATGCATATTAGTTATTAAAATATACATCAAATAATGCATATTAGTTAATATAATATAATTTTTTAAGGGAATCTTATGACAATGGCTATTCTACAGTTGCTAATAAACTAAACTTGTTCAAAATAATTCTAAAGCTATTAATTTAAACCAATCATATTATATTTCTTGGTTTGGTGTTTTTTTTCTCTAATCAATATATTGAAGAGATATGCATTGAATTATTGTGAGGAAATCCTACGTTTTCGTAAGGAGTAAGTGACTTATAATCCAACAACCAGACCAACAAAACTAAATCCACTAAAGAATGCTTTGTATCTATTAAGTTCCTATTTGTTAATTAATTAAACTTCTTTCTCCATGTCAAAGACAGGTTTTTATTAGTCATTACTAGAAACTGTAATAGAATTTTTCGGGAAACAAAGAAGCAAGCAAAGCAGGAATATTCACTTTAGAGCATTTCTCTTTGAACATCATGATATCAATTCTTATGAATCGTTTACGTTGATTAAACATTTGACATAACATAACGCCATCCTGTGATCCCGGTGCCTATAACAGTAAATTATCTAACCAGCTGGATGAGCGCATGATGGAAGGAAGAAAAAAAGAAAGGAAAAAAAGATGCTAAAAGAAAGAAAGAGACGACAAACCATCCAAGGATCTCCTGAGAGAATCTCATCGGTGTCAAATCCTACATGACTGCATTCAATGTTTTAATGTAGTAACTAAATGGAGGGGACAAGAATACTTAAACAAATGCTGACTATGGGTTGAACTAACAGGGAAATGAGATTACTAACTGAAAAGGAAAAAAAATTGATAAATTACATTATGAACATCTGTATGATATGTATAAACATATAAATAAACACTGTAGTGTCAGAAATCTATAGCGTCCGTCTGGGTCCTGTGGTTGATTTCCTTCGTGAGAACTGCACCTTTGAGGAACTTTTGAGCACTTTTGAGGGAATAATTTCGGCTGATTTTGACAAATGGCATTTTGATCTCCGGTATTGTGTAGTCTTGAAGAGGTCTTAGTATTTATTAATATGATTTACAATGGAATGGATCTTGCCGTTTGAAAGGGTATTCGATGCAACTCTCCTGTACCACTCTACCTCGAGACTTGTTTCAGACTTTCTAATGTGCCATGAGAGAGTCAGTAAACATTCGGTGGCATAGTGAACTGGGAATCCTGTTTCCACACAGCTACAGCAAGGAAAGTTGTCCAGATGGAATCTGTGTAGGTATGTCGGGTATGCGTAATAATAATAATTTTCAAACAATTATCATATTAAAGGATTTATTGGCGACTTTTTAAATTCGCAAATTTATTTTTTCGTGTTTTATGCTGCAATAAAATTTACATTACTGAGTAACATGAAATCATTATTCTTAATTAAATTCATTTCTTTCCGAGTTATTAAGGCTGCATAGACTTTTCAAATGTAGTTTTTCTGAATTTACAATTTTTTTTTATCGTGTTTCAAATTATAAGTTAATAATCTATCAAAAAGCTTTTGCATTTAATAATTTATTTCCAAATTTTAATTCAAATGCAAGTTTTAAAATTTAGCAACTTCAAATTTAAAAAAATTAAATTGCCGGTAGTTTTGAAACTATTCTAGAAAAGTACTAAAAAATTAGTCGTGAAGTTGTAGCTTACTGCTAAATAAAGAATGAAAAGAAGGTTCATTCTAGTTAAAAAGAAGCTTACTATATATAAGCACTCGCAAGTTCCGAAATTACGAGAATTTTACGCAGAATTATTAGAAATGTTAATTTACCATGTCTGGGTTTTAATAACGTTATAGACCCTAGATGACCCTACTGAAACAAGAGACTTAAAATAGTTAGCTTCGGCAGCAGGCTTGTCTATGGTAAGTGCCGTAAGAAACAACAACATTTATCTCATTGTGTTATTAAAAATTCTATATAAAAAAACATCATTATTGATAATAATGAAACTCAGATTTTACTAATAGTAAAATAATTACTAATAGAAAATTTTTATTCATATATGTATAATTTTAATTTATAAATTATATACATATATGAATACAAATTTTCAGATCTATTATTAATCTCTAACAAGATTTTAAATCATAGTAGTAGTTTTCTTACCCTAAGTGCTATTTTTTGTAGAAGAAATAATAATTTTCTGCTATTAAATACTCTTTATTATTTACTATTTTTTAAATATTATTTTGTTAGACGAATTTCTAAACTTATTTATTTTATTTTATTTTTTATTTATTATTTATTATTTTATTTTACTTTATTTATTTTAATTAATTAATTTATTATTTATTTTGCTTTCCAAATAATTTATTTTATTTTCTTTCAGAAGATTTAATAGTTTCTGAAGTTCAAAAGAATTAAAATAATATTTTCGAAATATATTTATGATAAAAAATTTTTTTAGGAATAATTCTATGAAACTAATCAACTTTAATTTTAAAACAATTGGAACGCGTTGAAATGAAAACGTACGTTTGCTTTTAATACTGGTTGCATTGTAAGGTAAAAAATAAAAGTTTTTAAAAAACTCTCGAAACTAAGCCGATTTTATAAAATGACAAAAGTGTCTTTAGCTTAATTATAAATTTATTTAATCATCACATGATTTAATCTCTGAAAGTTGCCTCCCTTGAAAGCAAAAACAAGCAATTCATTTTGCTTCGTCAGAAATTCATAATTCATCGCTGCATATTAATTAAAGCATTTTTTTAAATTTCTTTCTTCCTTTGAGTCTCGTTTAGCGAAAATGGAATTAAATTGAAAAGCCATTGTTGAGAGTCTTCAATAATTGATAGATATCCGCATCAATGGAATTAGTGTGAAAATTTCAAGTATTATTTTTTCCTTTTGTCTTTGAAAAGGATTCTAATCTTTTTATCATTAAAACGATTTTTAAATTGATTATTTTTGAGAAAGGAATTTGGTCAAATTTAATGATTAAATGCAAGCATTTCTTTTATCTTCATTTTGATTTGAATATATTTATTAATATTTTAATCAACAGTATTTAGAATTTTTTTATTGATTGATTTATTTGGATTTTTGTTTTTGAAGACATAATAAAAGACTATTTACTTTTTACAGAATAAAAATATATTTTTAAATGATGGCAAACAATTCTGTATAAGCATGGAGCATATTATTTACACTGCTTTAATTTAAGTAACTAATGCTAACAATTCTATTTTTTAAATATATTTTAAATTTAAAATAAAATTAAGATACCTATTAAATGGAAAAGTAAAATTAAATTTATTTAATTATTTAAAAAGTAAAATTAAATTTAAATTATTTAAATGGAAATAATTTACATTTTAACAAATTTGTGTGTTTTAAATTCACACTTTAAAACTTTTAATTTAAGATTTCACTCTAAATCATATCTTTAAAACAAAAGAATCGTATCCAGAAATTGCATGAATAATTTCTATATGAAATATATATAAAAGTTTCCTTTCAAAACACTTAAAGTAATTTATCCAAAAATTATCGAATATACCTCTTTCAACAAACAAAACGAAAAAGAATAAATCGATAGCAAACATAGCTTTCAGATCCTTTCCTTTTTTATTTCAAATTTTTGATAATATAGCATTTTTTTAGAAATAATCAATAAGAAATAAGATTTAATTAAACAAGGAAATGTATCACAAATCCTTTCTCAGTTTATTCACTCTGACACTTGTGAAAATGAGATTCTGGTATTTTTGATGGTAATCAAAGATATGTAAAATGAGGGGAGTTTGAAAGAATGGGAATTTGAAATGAGTGCTAATCTAAAAATAAGCTGATTGCAGAATTGAATTATTATAAAAAAACGGAAATCAAATAAGATAGGCTTTTCATCGACAAGGAAATGCACATGATTTACAATTGAAATATTTTAATTCTTTTAGTAAAATATGGAAACCTCATCTAAAATTTAATTATCGTTTATAGAAAAGAGTTAATAGTAATGAGAATTGGAGAGCTGTCAAAATGAATTTTGACAATTTCTGCAATTTATGGCCATATAATTGACTGTGATAGTGAAAGAATTCTAAAGAAAAGAATCTGAGTGCAGTCGCGATCTGAAAATAAACTATGCAGTTTCTGATTTCCATAATTTTATTTCTGATATAAAGCTGTATCACAAATAAATAACAAATGGCTTTCAATCGAAACCTTTTGTGTTATTAGTATGTAACAAATAAAAGCAATTCCGCCGCTGGTTTTCAGCTAAAAGTCAGAAATATATTTATGCTCAATATATTTGTGGTGAAAAGCTAGAGAATAAATGAAAAAGTTCTAGCTTTTTTACTTAACGATTATAATTTTGGAAACTGGAAACAAAAATGTGTGCCGGAACAAAATCTATAACAATGATAATAGATTAGGTAAGAATTAGTTTCCGTTATTTGTTAATGCAAATGAATCGTCTTGCTAGGATTCTCTTAAATTATCCAGAACTACATTTCTCTTCATATCTGCAGAAGTAAATATGAAATATATGCCGACGATCAATTCTATATAAATCGTCATTTTTGCCTAATCCGGCTTATAAATTATTTTGTTAATTCAAGTGAATTAGGTGCCTTCTATTTGTGCAGCACTTTTTAACTGTAATAAGAGCTATTTATTAATTGTAACTTAAGCAATCGTTTTTTTCTAACCTAATTATAAATAAATATTTGAATCGAACGATAGCCTATTTTTGATGTCAAAAATATTTTTATTTTCTAGAGTTTTTAGATCTATTTTTTATAGTCATCATATATGCACCCGTATTTGCCGTCTTATTGATATGCAAGTTGCATAATGAATTATTGTAAACTAGAATAACGGAGCAGTTTTCTCGTTTTATACGTTTTTAAGAATGTCTTTGTTGAAAATCATCAAATTTCAGAAGTTATAAAAAAGATGAAAAAGAAAAATCTTTTATCGAAAAAATAAAATTATATTTTTGTGTGGAAATTTCCAAAATTTAATTATTAACCTTTCTATTAGGAATGTATTGCTTCCTAAATATTACAATATAAATACTAATTAAAGAAGTAAGTTCACTGTGTAAGAAAAGGTGATTGAGACATTGTTCAATTGTTTATATTTCGCAGTGTAAGTTGATAAGCTTAGTTTTTGTCCAATAAATATTACAAAAAGAGAAAATATATAAAATTCTTGAAAACTATAATTTTTTAAGTTGGTGGTAATTACTGACAACCAAAATTCTACAGACGCCTATGGTATTAATCATGAAAAGACCTCTAAAGTCTTGCATTGCTACCTCATCGCAGAGGGGAAGTGTTCCTGGGCGGAATAGGCGAAATACGTCGGGAGAGTGTTTTCCTGGTAGGGTCACATAAGGTGTGAAGGCCATTCCATTATACTTAGCTAAATGCAATGCAGGCATGAGGCAAAGTCAGACTTCAGCCTTTGGTGTCTCTAGGTCCTTGACCTCTTGAAGCTGCATTTTAAGCCCTTTTATCATGAGGCTGTGCTACAATATTTGAAGGCGTTCGGGCTCATGGACCTGATTTGATGTTACTGTCGACCAGGTGGGATAGGCCACAACAACAACATGAAAGACCCAATAAATTGACTTGCGCATACATTAAATGTCTGTCATGAGTCTTTGATATCCAATCAATCGTTTTATTCTTATTAGCCAGCACTTTTAGATGTTTTGAAACAGGTATTCATCCTATTTGTGACTAAACACTGGTGAAAGATGATTTCAATTTTTTCAGTGTCATGAAAAATACCATCATGCTCTTTCGGTTTTTACTTTCTCGTATACAGAGTATAGAAGAAGTATAGTAATCGTCAAAAACTTCGAACTCGAGATTTTGACTAATCTCCATATTTAAAACTATCCTGACTTCCAAAAATGCTTTAAAAAAATGTTTGTCTGTTTATCTGTCTTTGACAAAGATAAAAGAAAAACCATTTTTGCCAGAGGTTTGAAATTTGGTATACAGTCTTTGTATCAAATTTGCAGATTTCTATCAAAGTTTGAGAAAAAACTGTTCAGAAGAAGTTCTCCTGAACAGCTGTAGGAATGTACGTTAACACGATAGCTACATTCCTACAGCTGCGGGTTGATTGTCTGTCGGTCTGTACTTTCAGAAATAAATAAATGCTTTAGTCCAAAAACACATTGACATAAATATACGGCATTTGATATAATAATTTGAGATTACAAAAGCAGCTTAGTGTCAAATTTGTGTTTCAATTGGTTGAGAAAAACATGTCTAAAACAAAAGTTCAATTTTTGGATATTATCAACCGCCATACAACTCGCCATGTATCACACGATAGATTCAGTAAAAATGCTGAATTCACGCCAAAAGTTATTATTTTTATTATTATTGTACGCCAGTACCCTGAAAGGCGTTTTCTGAAAAGACGAATTTATTACAGAGTATGTGAGAAAGTTTTGGGGAGATTACACCCACTGGTTTTTAGAAGAGGTTACTTCAAAGAAGCATTTTATAATTATTGTACGGCAGTGCCATGAAAGGCGTTCTCTGACAAGATCAATTTATTACAGAGTATGTGAGAAAATTTTGGGGACATTACTCCCACTGAGTTTTAGAAGAGGTTACTTCAAAAGGGCATTTTATAATTATTGTACGCCATGCCCTGAAAAGCGTTCTCTGACAAGACCAATTTATTACAGAGTATGTGAGAAAGTTTCGGGGAGATTACTCCCATTGGTTTCTAGAGGAGGTTACTTCAAAAGGGCATTTTATAATTATTGTACGCCATGCCATGTAAGGCGTTCTCTGACAAAACCAATTTATTACAGGGTATGCTAGAAAGTTTTGGCGAGATCACTCCCACTGGCGTTTACAGAAGGTCACTTCAAAAAGGTGTTAAAAATATTTATTTATAATCCTTTAAGATCCGAATTCTTAGGCAAGCATTCTAATTCCAAGAAAAGGGAATTAGAATCTATTGTGTGTATTTCTCTCTGTGATGGACTTAAGCACAAAAGAAATTTCCAGCCGCATGAGTTATGTATGAAATGGTCATGTTTTGATTGGTAAGGAGCTAAATTACGATTACCAGGGATTATTTATTAATACGTAATTTTGTGACCTCTTCCCTATGACTATTACCCTATGACCCGTTACTTTAATGAGACAAAAGTCAACAGAATTGTGTTGATTTATGTTGTTATTTTATGTGGAGCCTGGTTTTCACAGCCGGAGCAGCTACATGAAATACACGCGCTGTCAATTTTCCATGCCCTGATACCTGGAAAGATTTTCCCTGGATAAAGTTCTGAACTTATCAAAGTGATTAAAGGAAATGATTTGAAATATTTATGGTGACCAATATCTGTGAAATGTTCTTCAAAAAATAATTTTACTTGCAAAACATTAACTGGCATAAAATTGCTTTTAATATAAATAACTAAAATATACTGATTTTCAAGTAAGTATAAAAACATTTTGTGGATAAAAAAATATCTCCGAAACAACAGGGAATTCAGAATTTTCTAAGGCAAATGGAAATGCGTACCTGGAAAATGGGGCGGCGTACATCATATAATTCGATTCATAAGCTTCCATTTCAATGAAATATAAGTTCGAACGTCTCAATAAATTAATTAATTACACATAGATTCATTTCGTTAATTAAATGCGTTAATACGCTTGACTCCCACTCTTGAAAAAACACCACAACTTCAGAGAAACTTGTTAAATAGGCGTATTTACATAGTGTCATGCATTTTGAAATTTATAAAGCTCCTTGAAATCTTATGAATGACATTAACGAGTTTTAAACATGCTCTAATTAATACGAATTTATTAACGACTTTGAAGTTTTCATCGGCTCGTTTTGAATTTGTGGGTTTTCAAAAGCTTCTGTTAACACTTCAAAGGACAAGGCGAACTGTTTTCCTTTTGTTGTCCAATTAAAATATCATATATAACCAACAGTTGAATGATTAGTTAATTAAAAATGAAAAGTCCTTTACAAAGTTATGTGTGAAATTACGAAGATGTTAAAGAATTGACACATTTGGGTTTAATGGAAATTTGAGCTGCAAGAAAAGGCAAGCAAATGAGGTGTTTAATCATTGAACCATTAACTAGTAATTTCTCATTAGACTAAATAATATATTCCCATGGTCTAAGCATGAAACCTTAAAATAGATTGATGCAAAAAATAATGAAAACATAACATACGTATCTTCCAGTGAACTGATTCAATTAATTCAAAGTGTTAAAGAAATGTTTTCTCATTCTGTAATAATATTTGCATGCATTGAATATAAAATATTTCATCTGCTAATTATATGAAGTATCAGCAATTAGTTTAATGAATTAGAATTTTTCCTATTAAATTCTAAATGGAGGAAAAAAATTCTTTATTTAATGATTAAAAATTGTTATTAATTTTTTTAAAACCAAATGGTCTTAAATAATTAAATTTATGGAAAAATATGTTGCTTATAGTGTTAATTATTCTAAGTTTGCAATGCATATACATGTATTTATACTTTTATATTTAAACATAATAATACTTGTTTGAAAAGTTCAGGTGTAAAATTAAATTAAATATGTACATCCGGAGTAAACAAACAAAAAAAAACCTTAAGCTCTTATATTCCTATTTAATAGCTTTTTAATATACACCAGTTGTCCAGTGGCAGAGTCTCATATATATACTGCCAAAACATTTAACTGCCACCCTCTAGATGCCTTTATATCTAAATATATTTTGAACGGCATGTACTTATGAATCCTGACGACTCCACGATGTTTCTGAATTACAAATAAAAGTTGCATAATCCAGCATTATCACAAGCAAAGAAATCAAAATTCTTACAACGATTGAATACAACTAACTTCCCAATTCCTGTCATGAATATGCATCCAATTGGCAATTTCTCGTCCAAAATGTCCTCCGACAACGCATGCTACAACCATTCCAGTTCTTGTTAAGAGTAAGTTCAAAACAAACCATTTTATGAATAACTTTTCTATTTTGGAAATCAGTAAATTGTTATTCATTTCTACATTTCTCAAAAAGAAAAGAAAAAAAAGAGAGAGAATTTTACTAATGTTATCTTTCGAACCATAATTGATTTAATATGTTCACGATAAAATGCATTTCACGTATTACGTATAAATAATTCTATCCAGAATGGATCTCTACGTAATAAATAAACAAGTAATAATTATCTTCCTTAAATAAAATCGTTGTTCAACAATCACGTCACCTCTTTCTCATTTATAATCTGAACAAAAGAAAGAAGGAGAGGAATTTTTTCAGCGAATCCACAATATAGAAGTTTCTTTTACATCCCTGTGTAGTCTCATTATAAATCACTCTAACTTGGTATATAAAAATCACTATATTCGTTATTAGTAGTGAAAGGTTTAGTACTTTTTTTTATAATAAGATGTGGCATTGAGACGTGCAATATTTCATTTCGTATTAAGCTATGAAATTATTATTATTATTGTTAAATTATTTCTTATTAAGCTTTTGTGCATTTCTGAATTTGACAAAATATCGTCACTTTAACTGATTTATCACGAGTTATGCAACATATAACAAGATAACAAGTTAGTAGGAACATAACTAATGGAATCAAGACACGTCTTTAACACTAAATAAAGAATAAAAAATCTTAACTATCATAGAGAATGAAATATGACTGCCAAAGACATTTAGATTTTTTAAAAAATCATCCGGATATAATTGTCACCCACGATTTTGTATACATTCTTCTTTATTTGAATTATACAAACAGTGAAATTATTTTATTGCTCAATAAATAAACAATTACTTTCTATACGTTTAATAGATAAATAACTATTTTCCATAAGTTTAATGAATAAATAAATATTTTTCATAAGTTTAATAAATAAATAACTACTTTCCATTATGAAACTTTAAATATTTGATTCTTTATTTTATCTGTAATCATTATCTCATAAAGAGAATTAGATAAAAGGTTTTCATTTAATTAAATTTATCATTAATGATAAACAGATATTTTAAACAATGTTTATTATCCCATCATTATTTTTCATCTTGCGATAAAAAGTGTATTGAATTAACGGATTTAATATTTATGCCAAAATGTGAGTACTAAGGAAAAGTATCCGCTACAAATTATATTTTCTGTAATAAGAATATATGTATTTTATAGTGGCGCATTTTTATTTCTAGGGCATAAGATTGTTATTAAATCACTTAAGAGCCTTTATTATAAGAAAGACCCTCGATCGAGCTCTGTTTTAAGAGACTGTTAAGCTCATAGAAATCTTGTTAATTGTTTATGAATAAGATTTCAATAGGGAAAGGCTTTTAATTAACGATGCAATAAAAGAATAACTTTATCACTAAATGAAAGAAAAAAATTACGTAATTCATATGAAAATATTTAATTAAAATTATTTTATGACTCCATGCAATTAATAAAAGTAATCTTATAACAACGAAATCAAAAATGAGTTAACCTTTTTAAAACAGGTATCTATAAACTAATGCTATTAATTTCTCCTAAATTTAAATAAACTAACCCTCCGCTTTAGTGAACGACGAAAAAATAAACACGGACTTCCAAAGGAGGAAAACTTATGCTGTGTAAACGAGGATGTTATAACCACACATTAATGAATTTAAAAAAAAATGTTAAGCGAGATCCGGTGTGCCTTACTGTTTATGCACTAGTTGAGCTCATTAAATATGACCACAAACTCCCATTACTCTTATTTTAGTATTCCGTAAATTAATTTACGTCTCACGAGTCTTGGAAAAAGAATTGACTTGTCTTGCTCTATCCTTAAGGCTCGAGCCAACCTTTCTTTTTTAAATTAAAAGTTCAGAGACTTTGAAATTTTCTTTCGATAAAAATGAAGCCTCGTTTATTTAACCCTTGCCGTTGAACGGCGTCTTAGTATCGATTCTTTCCACTCTTCTGTCATGCGAGCGGCTCTGAAAAGCAAATTCTCACGACTGTCGCTACGTAATTGCCCCAGGAACACTTTTAGGGCAAGATAGACCCCTTCCAGAAAAGAAGATTAATTACAACCCAGCTTAATTGCAAAATTATAAGGAGCACTTTGTCTGGAGACAGTCTTCTTCTTTTATCTATTTACTTATCGTGATGCATTTTTTTCCCTTAACGTATTCATAATTTTATTAGAAATTAATATCCGAAAAGGGTTCCGGTTCTCCTCTCTGTATGAATTAATTTAAACACAGAGTGTTCAAAAAGGCCAAAAAAGAAAAAAAAACATCCGGGCCAAAAGGACATTTCATTTAGAATGGGTGTCGCATGCGTTTGACACCACTGACTATCAATCTCAGTCGCGAGCAGGACTTCGAAGCAAAAGAGCAAGAAAGAGCACTTTTCCTCGAAGTTTTCTGCTGCGGAAGCTTGCAATAAATCTCGATTGCATGTTGGGAAAAGTTTGCCTACTCGTAGCTTTCGAAAAGCAATTTTCTTAATGCTCCTAAATTAAGGTAACCGTGGCTAAATTACTTAAGAATGGTGACTGCAATCGTGGCTTTATTATATTTCTGATGTAATATATGTGCTGTAATATTTTATGTAAGCAAATAAGGTATTTATTATTTACTTTGTAGAGCGTAGAAAATGAAATGTTTCCTTTTCAATTTGGATTGTTCCAAGATAAATATTAAAAGTGCAAAGATTGAAATTGCATGCCAAATAAATGAAAAATAAAAGAAAGATTTGATTATAGTTTAAATGAGACGAATTAATTTTGGTTCCATTTTTCTAAAGCTTCTATTGTTACTTGACATTTTATTAGATAGCGTTTTAAAAGTGATTTTACTTTCGCATTTATTCTAAATATTCATTTTAACTTGTAAACTGAAATAGATAATTTTCGTAACTATAAATGTACAAGTTTTTAGTTAAAAATAAATGGGGTTTAAACTAATTGTAAATTCAGCGAACCAGAAATAAATTATTCTTTGTAATATTTTGTAATAGCTTAATATTGCTATGAGTCTAAATATAATGAAATAATGCTGTTCGCGCCCTTTTAATGACGGAAAATTAGATTTCGAGGACCTATTTTCATGTAGACGAGCAGGTTTTAAACACGAAAGCTTTATTTAGCAAGCATTTGATTTCAAAAATATTCATATATTTTTATTTATTTGCTATTTATTGAATAGTAAAACCTTAAAATTTTATTTTTTTCGACAGACTAAAAAGCTTAAAAACTTTCAAATGCACTGTCATTTTATTTTCACTAAAATGATAATCAAAAGTTTAAGTCAGTAAGGGAATAAATAAATTTTTAAAACTTATAAAATAGATGGTAGCATAATTTTTTTAATCGTTTGAACAAAAATGCTTACTTGAAATGTATTTTTATATATTAATAGTGTAGAATTGTGTATATAAAATTTATTAAAAATGCAAAAAAAAAGAATAAATTTGTCTGCACCGTGAGATATCAGTTCAAGATCATTTTACATTTGCAACATTATTTTTATTAAAAATTAAGCTTAGAAAGCAAAAAAAAAAAAAAAATTAAAACAGGGATTGTATAACTACTGAGCATTTTTTTTCTCTTCTTACACAGATGAAAAAGATGAGAAAGAAGATATAAACTGTAGAAAAAAAATTTTTTGATTAGTTTTAATAGTAATGTGAAATATATAATAATGCCGCATGGAAAAACGGCAGTCGACTCTACATGGCCGAATGGTTATAGCAGTAATCTCATAATCAAGGGATTTAATTTCGAATCCCTCTAGAGACAATGCGATTCACAATTTGTGTAAATATTTAATTTTTTGATTTTATGTTTCCCTTTATTTCATGTTCCAGAAGATTCTGGGCATTTCTTTAGTTTACCAGACAAGCGTTCTGGATTTTTCTTACTGTCTCCAGAAAAGTATTCTGGAACTTTCCCTGCTAGTATAAAAGCAGAAGATTGGTCAGTCACTGTGTTCTGAGTTCTCAGTTGAGTTAATAAATTGGTTTAGCACTACTTCTTGTGTGTGCCATTGAGTTCAACACTAAAAATCTACGCGACAATAAGATCATTTGTCATTAATGAATGCAGTTTTAAAAAACGGAATAAAGGATATTTTTATATAATAAAACGATATCATGCATAATAATATACTTGGAAATTGATCATTTTCATAACTGTGACTGCCTATTACTTTTTAATAATTTAATTGTTGTAATCATTTCTTGAAATCTCAAAATTGCAATAATTGAGTTCATTAATTTTATTTATCTTAACTGCGATATTCTTTATGAGATATTTAATGGAACATTTAGCGTCCCCTAATTTAGCATGGCTTATTTCGCTTTGTTTAGAACTAAGAATATTTTTATAGAATAATATAGGATAAGACTAATAAAAGTTGTTTTATTTATATAAACAAATCTAAAGGGTGAGTTTTGGATTTCTCAAACCAGATAAGATGACGAGGACGAACCTGAGAATGGAAGATATCAATGTTCTATATATGTAAATTATTATAACTAGTTTTTACCAAATCACACATGATTTATTACATGTTACATACATAAATGATGATGAATAAAATAATTTCAACTTAAGCTAAATTATTCTATCCTATAATATTTTTAAAAATCTAAGATTCTAAAGAAATAAGAGAGTAAGGAAACAAAATTTAAATGAGAGAAAAACATTTCATAGATTACAGTGATTTAAAAAAGATAATAAAAAAATTAAATCAGAAAAAAAGTATTTGATACACTCTACCGGTTTAAAAACGAGCCTAACAAGTTTTCTTTTAATTTTTTTAGAGAATAATGCTTACATAATTAATTCTATCCTTTTTAAAAAATTCACATAGCATATATACCATCTTTTAGGAAAAAGTATTTAAAAAATTGATTTATTTAATAGCGGGTATAAATCTTACACTTTCGCTTTTGCATGACCGACAGAAAGGGTAAAAGGCAAAGGATTTCTATTTCAAAACCTTGAATAAAAATGCTTTACACTTTCTTCTCTAGAAATTAATCTCATCAACAAAAGAAAATAATGCAGCACTAAAATATAAAAAAGACGATTTTCCCAAAGCTTCCAATTTTTTTGCAAAAGGAATAGAAAACGTTAACAAAACTGCTTTAACAGAAAAAAAACTAAAAAAAAACAGTGACATCTCTGTAATGGATGACTTTAAAAACGGCGGGCAAGAGCCAAGTTGTCATTTTGTGCCTTATTTTTGATGGACTGAAAATAAGGGGCGAACGGCGGCCGTTTATTGCAGGAAGCGCTTTTCTTTTAAGTTCTTCAGGTCACATCTATCATTGCCGTTGACAGCTCAGGTTGCTAGAAAAAGGTCTCCATTTCGGTGATAAAAAAAAGGTCACTGGTGAGAAAAGAAATACGTTTTAGATGTCCTGTCAGGTTTGGAGGAGAATGCAAAGATCCCCGTGATTTTAACACATTTGAATTTTATGTAAACTTCAGAAGTGACGCGAGAATAAATCGATAAGAATTTAAATGTATATTTGCTTGAGCAGCAATGCGTCTGGCCAAGTCGAAGGGCATATTGAAATATTGAATAAAAGGAATTAGAGTTCATTTTCAAGCACTGGATTTTGATGAAAGTGAGTAGCTTAGTTATTGAAATATGGTATAAAAGGAATTGGAGTCATTTCCAAGTACTAGATATTGGTGGAAGAGAGTAA
>JAPMOR010026811.1:48777-59529 GCA_026543865.1 Argiope aurantia | reverse complement strand
TTATCTTATTACCATATTACTCTATTATATTATCTTATTACCATATTTTGCTAAAGGTTTGATTAAAGTGAACTCATTCGATTTTACAAATAGAGCGCAATGAATACTGAGATAAACACGGAAGTTAAAAAAATGAAGTATCTACTGAATTATTTGATAAATTCCAATGTTTTACTAAAGTCTCATGAACATTTATTAACTTATTAAAAGCTTTATTTCATGAATTAAACTTTTAATTCATATCTTAATTTATTGATTTATTAAAAGCTTCATTTCATTATTTCTTCATGTATATAATCATGTAAAGCAATCCAATTGGATAACCAAATATTGAGTCAAAAATAAGATGATAAATAAAGTTATGAAATTAATGAAGAAGCAAGATAATTTAGTTTTAGGCATTAAGAATACAATATTTTTTTAAATTTGAGCTGAAATCTATAAATAATTAGTAATTAATCTTTATGGTAAAGGTAAGCGTAACGATATATTTTCTTTTCAGGAATTTTATAATCTATTGTTACATATTCTTATTACTTTGATTAGCAAAATCTTTGCATCAGGAAAGGAATAAAAGCCTCAATAAATGAATCAATCAGTAAATAGTAATTAAATAATTATTCAAAAAGCATCTACTACGTCTGTTTTTTTGTTTTTTTTTCAAATTTAACTTTTTTTTTTTGAAATATTCTGACGAAAAGGATAATATACAACAACTTATAATAGAATCAATGTTACTTTTAATAAATCATATATGCAAACATATAATTTGTTTTTATTGCAACAATTCATATAAAATTAAATTATTTTTTACATTTTAGTGTTTTTCAGGTAAAATTAAAAATATTAATTTTTTTAGGTCTATTTGTATACGTTAAATACTGAATAAGAAAATTTATTGATTAAATAATACTAAAAGAAAAATAATTAATTAAATAAAAAACGTTAATAGAAATCTTCAATATTTGTTTAAATAAGAAAATCTATGAAGGAAAAATCCTGTTAATTACTGTTAGGAAAAAAGTTTAAAAATAAAATGTACAAATAAATCTTATCTTTTTGTACATGATTCTTTTAGACAGATTATTTGGAATTTTTTTTTAATGTAAGTGAAGCAGGGTGTCAAACTTTGTTCAAATTAAATCTATAATTAGTTTTTAGCGTCACATTCATTTTTTTTAATTTCAAATTAATTTTTATTTAATTGTTTTAACTATTCATATTCATTCTTAAGCATTTACTTTTCTTTATTAATTCTTAGTTATAAGCAAGTTTCCTTAAGCAGTGGTGAGAATTCAAAGCCAAAAAAATCAAATAAATATTTAGATGCTTTTCTTGTAGGTCAAATAAGATTCTTTTGAGCAAAACATACGAAAGTATTAGTATTCTAATCGCTCTCTTGAATGAAAAATAATTCTTTAGGTTTCTTTTAAAAGATGTTCTACGTGAATTGATTTGACTTTAATGGAGTAATTGATTTGACTTCACGATAAAGCACTTTCACTTGGCTTTCGCTGTCGAATGTGGATGCCGTACAAAATCCAACTTTACCTAAAAACGTGCTGCATTATCACAGTCAACTTCTTCATTCGGGATACATATTGTGGAAATAAACTATGTCAGCTATTTGCAAATGATGCAAACTTTATGATATTGTTCGAGGAAAAAAAATTCGTTCTAAATGATTTCTGAAAAGAAATTCATTTTTAAAAATGATTTCATGGTATGTGCCTTTTTTTATTAACATAATGTATATCACAGTTGGAAACATTTTTTATGTATTTTTTTGCTCGTATACTGACTATAGAGAGAGTATTGTAATTATCTCAAAATTCCAGCTCGAGATTTTGAAAAATCATGTTTCAAACCTCTTTAAGTATGAAAAACGCGTTGTTGGATTGTATCTGTCTGTTCGCTTGTGAACACGGTGGTTTAAAAACGCTTTGAGGTAGAACGCTAAAATTTAGAAAATGGAATTGCGATAAAAGTTGGAGATTTTTCGAAAATTTTAAGCAAAGTGCATTCACAGGAAGTCTGTTTATCTGTCTATTCGATTGCAGGTGAACTCCATAAGTTCAAAACACAAAATGCTAAATAATAAAATATGATGCATAGATTTAGCATCTAAAATAGGGATTCTTATAGAATTTTGAGTTAAATCTATCAAATGGTTGACCGTCTATAGGTGTGTTTTTTCGCATGTATTTATAGTAAATAGCGGATTGAGTTAAATTAATGAAATTTTGTCTGTTATCCTGCTACAGCAACTGCGGTTCAAGATAAAATTTTCGTTTCTTTCGGTCAACAAAAAAAAAAGCTTTCTCGTCACATATTCTCATGATAAATTCAGTAAAAGAATATATTTCTCAAGGTATATTTTTCATAATTACTAATAAATACTTTCTACTTTCTACTTCTTATACATAACTACTTTCATAATTACACTTTCATAATGCAAGGAAGGGTATATTTTTCCTAATTATTGTACGCTAGCATCATACGGGTCATTTGCAACCTTACCCATAGTCTATAATTTCGCTGGGGGCCGATCTTAATTGGAGAGTATGCACAAGAACTTCGAGGCTACAATCTGTGTTTGATAGTATTGATTAATGACGATAATAAAGTAATGGCGATTATTGATGATTAAGATTGAGAATATTTGATAAATATAACAAAAAATGAACATCTTTACATTTGAAAAACTCTTTAAAAAATTACAAATTCCCCATTTCATATTTTTCCATATTTTTTCAAACTTTACAAAGCAGACTTATTATGGAGCCAAACATTATTCATACATTTTATATACCATTAGCACTAGACTGAAAACAAACACTAATTGTAAAGCAGAAAATGTTTCTAAATCATTTTAGCTGCTCGGCAAAATCATACAATATTTTTAGTTAAATTTTCTTTTTTCTCATAAGTGCGTGCTTAAATTGCATTCAAGAGTGATATAAAAAGAATTTTAATGAAAGCATGAGAACCTTTGAAATCAGCAGTTTAATTTAAATCAATATCGGTCTTCTAAGATATCACTGCATTTTTTCTAGAATGAAAATATTGCTAATATAGAAGAAGAATATTTTAATATCAAACATATATATTCTATGTAATGTTTTTGTAAGAAATTTCTTTAAATAACAGATATTTAATATAAAAAAGAATGCATGGAAGGTACAACATATTTTCAGGCTTTCAGTATATTATCTGAATAGCGTGAAAATATTTTTACAATATTATTTTTCTTTTAGAAAAACATTACCTATTTGTGAGGAAAATAAGCGAGATCGAAAAAAAATTAACATAAATATTCTAAGATAACATAGCAATATTCTTTGAGTACATACTTTATTTATAGTGCTCTGCTGACCATCAATATATATATATATCAGTCATAAAGAAAAAATGTTTATTCTTTTACAAAAGCACATGTTGATGGTAGTGTATTTTTATTAATCTACACTATTAAGATGAAATAACTCTAAAATATTTCAAACTATAAATTAATACAATTTCACGAAAAATAGCATTTTATTTCAGTATTAGTTGATATCTATTACATTTTAATTCCTTTTAACATTTAAAATATTTTCATGCAATACCTATTTGAAATGATCTTTTATATATTATAAATAATGATTGCATTGCATATCATATAATTGTTATTTCGGTTCCTCTCTTTTATTTTAAAAAGATATCTTGTAAATTGAGAGCATTTCAAGTTCCGGAAAAATTACTTAATTTATTTATTTTATTACACTTTAATTTTTCTTTTCTTTTATTCTTTGTTCAGATTTTGGACTTTCAGTTTAAAGTAAAATCAACTTTTCTGTAAAGATGAAAAACTTTACCTATATCAAATCTAGGCATCTAGGCAATAACATGGATTGAATGCTTAAAGCGTGAGTGACAAGTCTGTATTATATAGATATTATACAGACTTAGTACTTGTAAACTTGGAGCTATAGTTCTAACAAACGAAATTAAATAAGAACTTTAAGTTATTTCTTATTCATTAATAAGAATATCTATGTTTATGAAAAGGAAGCAATATGTCAGAAACTTAACAAGATCTAATATAGATTTATTCTGAAAATGATATCTAGTTCAAAAATATATAAAATTTGTATGGGCCAATAATATTGTTACAAGATTATAGAAGAATAAGGAGAGCGTGCAAGATCAATTAGTATGGATTTTTAAGATTGAGCAGAATGAAATTCTATAAAATTTTCCTTAGAATACATGTAAATACATTGTATTAGATATATTTATAGTTAATATATGAATTCATATTTAAAATATTCAATTTCAAAAGAAAATTCATAGTTGTATAATAATTCGCAATGTGTTCAAATCGGAATATTTAATTAATATTTTGCATTTCAGTAATTAAAATATCTTCTTATAATAAGGAACCAAATGAGGAAATGTACAAAACTATTTCCACTTGGTTATACCTATAAATTATATCTCGTTGCTTAATTTATCATATAACTTTTTCTGATAAAACTTCTGTAGTATTTCTAAATGTTATTAAATCTATCATATATGTAACCTATTGCCATAAGAGTAATCTTAATGATGGAGTTTTAAAAAAGTATTACTCGTACAAAAAGGAAAATCAACTTGGAAAAATCTCCATATATATTTTAAATAATGTAATAGAAAGATTATATTTACAATCGAATAAGAACAAAACTTTTGAAACAGCCTAAATAGAAATGCAACGTAGCAATAAAAAACTGAGTTCAGAAGAGAAAAAAGGGTAAACTTTGATGTTATATGAATCCTGATTGGCTATTCTGTTTTCAGAAGAAAAAAAAAATTGACTTTACGCTATTACTCCTATTTAAATGTAATAACAATCAATGGTCTCTCAAAACAAATATAGCAATTCAAATCTAAATAAATATTGTTAGACTGCATAAAATCCAAACGAAGCACGAAAATTCTTTCAAGATGCTTATAAGCAGATTTTCAGAAAATTTCTGTACAAAATATGTGCTTATCTTTGTGCTTTATCTTTTAGATACGCAGCAGAATTTTGTTATTTGCAGAACTTGATTTTTTTTAACAGTTTTGTGTCAGATAATTTATTTTGTTAAATATTATAGCAGTTTTGAGATACCAAATATGTAAAGTACCTTTGTAAAGTTATGTTGTGGATGATTAATTATATATATATATTTGCATTCAGTAATTTGTAATCTTTGCATGTTCTTTTCTGATGATGATCGAAAATCTCAAAATCGAAGTTAATGGAGCTACTCAGACACACTTTCTGACTTGTCTATATACATTTTGATTGGTTTAACTTAATTGCATACTGAATATCTGGTTTCTAGCCTGATGCAATGCACATACTAATCTATGTAGGATTTGCTCTCCTTTGACCTTTCTATTAGAGACTACAGTTTAGATCATTAGTAACATTCCAGGATATGAAACGACTCGGTTATTAAGAAGTAATGCAACGTTTACAATATCTAAAAAATTAAAAAAGCTTTCATTCATACATACCAGGTTTAAAAAAGAGCAATTTTAAATTCATATGTGGAATCAATAAAATTATGTTTTATTGAAGACAGTTAAAATTCTAGAGTGATATTCTTTTGCAAAACCTAACTCATTTTAACATAATACAGCTTAAATAAAAGAATATAGCTTCGATTAAAATCAATTCTATTCTGTACATAAAATATATTTTTAATAAAGAATATGCTCCTCTTTAGGTTAAAAATCAATATATTAACTTCATTAACATTCAGAAGTCCAGAACATAAAGAAATTTACTAAGCAGAAAATGTTTGGTTGACAGAACATGTTCTCTTAACTATGCCAGGGTGATGATTGATTGCATTGCTATTAATAAAAGTAATAGAAAGAAAGAGAGTGCTTCCGACCATATTTTGATGGATGCTCAGAATGTGATCCAAGAATAATCATCCACCACACACTTATAAAACAGCCTTTGGCACCCCCAACATACTAAACTTTATGAAAACAAGAGACAAACAAAACCTAATTTGTCATACCAGAGAACATCACGTAATTCTTGTGACATCATTTGCATGTGCCGATGACGTTGATTTATGACATTAATTCCGCCTTGAAGTACTTTAATGGGAGATCGTGATTGACTTAAGATTGTCCAATGAAGGATTCGCCCATCTTGCAGTAGTAACAGTTGGTACTTTTGTGTTCAATGAGTGAAGATTAGTAGGGTTGAAATCGTCACTTTAATTTAAGAAGAAAGGTAAAACTAACAAGAATCTTTGTACGAACCAAACATAAAGTTTAAATTTCGACGTTAATTTTCTATCAATTATATTTAAGCCTTCAAAAAGCGTTTAACTTTCTATACAAATAATGTTTAATAATATTTTTTTATTGAGCTCGAAGTATCTAAAGTATAGTCTAAAAGGGAAATTTCACGCCTGAATCATTTAACTTTGAAAATTGTTTCTAGAAATAAGAAGTTATATAATTACGACCAAAAATCTGAATGTTTTGTTACACTTGATTTCAGAAATTTTGTTGAGATCATTTGCTAAGAATATCCTCAATTTTATATAGTTTAAATATGAAGCATCAAATACAATGAAATAAGAACTAACAGGGAAGAATGCAATATAAATCCTACTTTATCGCTATTTTCAAGTGCTAATTACGCAAAGGATAATGAAAATAATAGTATTGAACTTTAAAACAGTTTTCAAGTTTGATAATATTTTATAAATAATATTTTTAAGCTGAATGAGGGATAATTTACGAATCAGAGTTTGAGAAAATGTTAAATATATTCTCGTCTTTCTTTTGTAAAAATAATAAACAGTATCACTTGAAAGTACAGGGTGATCAAGAAATAATAGGACGTGTTTGGAGCCCTGTAGCGTTTTATGTATTGGACGAAATATAACAAAATTTGGCCACCATACATATTAAAATATGCAGTTTTGATTTGCCAAAAAAAAAAAAAAAAATAGTACCGAAAAACGCCAATAGGGGAAATTCTGGCATTGCAATCAAAAACTTCATCATGTCATTTTCATATACGGATATTTTGTGACATAATATCGAGGATAAAAAGAAAGGTTACAGTAAATCAAGTCATTCAGCAAAATTCGCCCGTCGATGGTGTTGTCACTACGTCAAGCTGTTTAATCAGTGGGATGAAAATGCCAGTGCTGCTCTTTGTGAATACCGGCGGTTAAAAGTTACGTAGATGACTGATGACCAGAATTAACTTACAAAGAATGGTTGAAAGATTTGAAACAACAGGAATTCTTGGTGTGCAACCAGGCCGAGGACGTAAAGGTATCAAGCAGGAACAAGTTGAAGAAGTTGCAACTGTTGTTTATGGATCATTCGATAGTTAATAAACAGGCTACCAGCAGTGCATGTTCAGTATCACAACAAACAGATATACCGTTCTCGACAGTGTGAAGATCCTGAAATTTTATCCGTATAAGATAGCACCCATTCAAGAATCCCAGAGGACAGAAATACCCAGTTTGAGCTTGCTTTGAGATTTTTGGCTCGATTGGAAGTTGATGACGAATGACCGTGGTGGATATTATGAAGCGATAAAGCTCACTTTCATGTGCACAGAAGAATAAATGCCGATGTACTCCGAGCCACCGTCGCAAACCTTCCAATCGAGCCGTAGTGACAACGCCATCAACGGGCGAATTTTTGCAAAATAGCTTGAATCCCCATAACCCTTTCTTTTATCCTAGATATAATGTCACAAAATAACCTTATATGAAAATGACATGATGAAGTTTTCGATCGCAGCGCCAAAATTTCTCCTATTCGCAATTTTAGGTACAATTTTTTTTTCTTGACAAATCAAAACCGCATACTTTAATGTGTATGGTGGCCAAAATTTGTTATATTTCGTCCAGTACATAATATGCTACAGGGTTCCGAACACCTCCTGTTATTTCTTCATCACCTTGTATATTCTACGTTAATAAAATACTTTTATTTTTACAGTATTTCATTCAAGGAAAAAAGTTTATCATTAGTTTTTTATCGTTTCAATTAAATTATAAGATTTACAGGATATCTTGAAAAGTTTTATTTACCCCAATTTCGTAAAACTGTAAATGAAGAAATTTCGTGCATATTTTAAAATGCATTGTAAATGCACGAAAATGTAAATGATCTAACGACGTTTACTTTGACACTACAATCAAAATTATTTTTATGTATATAGTTTAATTAAATTTATATGAAAAGAAATGTTTCAATTAAAAATGTAGATAACATCTTTGAAGTATCAATGAAATCAATTTTTGTGTGTGACCATTTCGGATTGTACCATGAATATCGAATATACAGTTAAAATTCAAATCTCTGCCATTGGTGCTGCTGAAGAAATATGTTGGAAGAGCGTGACCATTGATGACTGACTAGAATTCTTAACAAGATAAGTGTGCAACACTTTCTAAAACTGGTGTCGACATAATTTAACGGAAAGTCATTGATATGGGTTTTCGGAGCTGAAGGCCCACTTACTTGCCATTGTTGATCACACCCACAAAACTTTACACATCGCTTGCACCCTCCAACCATTGGATTGCTGATGGCTGGAAGTTAGGCATCTCCATTTGTAACCGGAGGATGGACGTGTAGGCATAAGGGTTTAGCCACGTGAATCAAAGGACTCTATATGTCAATAAAATAGTTTTTATTTGGTGGAGCTTCTGCAATAGTACAAGGCTAATGAAGTTGACTTGATATTGGGTCACTGATGACTAACACATAATAGGTACATAAGCATCTTTAACTATCACCTACACCATTCAATTGCATTCTGAGTTCAG
Organism: Argiope aurantia; assembly: GCA_026543865.1. Taxonomy (NCBI): domain Eukaryota; kingdom Metazoa; phylum Arthropoda; class Arachnida; order Araneae; family Araneidae; genus Argiope; species Argiope aurantia. Next base: position 50,689 of record JAPMOR010026811.1, on the reverse strand, counting down.
ATGAATTTGGACGGTTTCCGAGTAGGATAATACGACAAGCATCAAGAGCTATTACTGAGTAGATAGCTACAAGAGTACTCCTTTCCTCTCCATTAACCACTTTTATTTCTAACATGAACATTATTGAATATACCGGAGTTCAATATTTCATTTGAAACAGTGTTAATAGAAATTCATGTCACAAAGGACAGCACATATCCTAATAAAATACAAATTTAGTAAATTTAGTATGCCATAGAAGAATGAACAGATTCAAGGAAATTTTTAGTAATCTAAAATTTAACGTAAGAATTTACAGTTTATAAAATTTATATAAATCTTAAATAATGAATAATTTGCAACCCATTTTAATTTTTTTAATTTATTTTAACTTTTTTTAATCGAGCATTTGTCTAATGGTGTTTGATATGTTATACCAATGTCCTTTTCCTTTTATTCTTATATTAGAACGAAAACTATTCTGTTAAGAATATTAGAATCCCTATTCCATCCCCAAAAAAAAATGAAAAATCCTATTATTACATCCTACATAAAATTACTCCGCTGTCTTACTGAAGCAAGCATAATAGTAATACTTACTGTACTTACTGCAATATATATATATTTATATATATATATATATATATATATATATATCGGAGTATAAACGGAGTATGAATTTTATTTTCCTTTGTCAAAACCCTTATTTTTTTTGTTTTTTTTTATGTTTTCTGCATTCATGGTTTACTATATATTAACTCTATGAGCCTTGACCGCCCGATATCGCCCCGTTCGACTGGTGCCTCAGGCTGTTAAATGAGTTTGAATGAGCGCTTGTCGAGAAATATCGTTTACCCCTTAAACTCATTTTACCGCTTCAAAGTACCTTAGTCAGGCCCCTGCTGAATGGGGCGATATCGGGCAGGCAGGGCTCATCGGGTAATGTTTGGTTTAACAATATTTTATAAAATTTCAAGTTTATACCATCTCTATAAGAACAAGGATACAAAATGCAAACTCAACCAAAATGCATCATAAAACGACATCAACCAGTTTCTTTTGCCACCATCTTTTAACATTTGATGATTCTCCGTTGAACCTGCTGCAAAATGATGTAACTGGCTACAGAAAATCCTCTTCGTAATCGATGCTGCAGGGAGAAAGAAAATAGTTTGATTGTTTCTATCGTTCTAAATGACTCGCTTCCCAGTAGAATTTAGACATTCCTGAAGGCTGACAGAGATATCTTCACGTTGAGGCGATTCCCATTGGAAAGGGAAAGCATATAATTTTTTTTGTCTTCTTCACAAAGTTGATTTCCGCCTTCATGTATTCGAAGAAGGAAAGAAGGAAGCAGAAGCAACTGTCTCTGGTAATCTGATTTCTTATTGCTCGGTTGATATGGCAATGAAATATTGCATTCCGAATTCTCATCGTTCCAACGTGTTCCAAGAAATTCACCGAATTTCGGTTTCAAGAATTTCAATGCAATCTTCATGAAAATGTGATAAAGGAAATATTGTACAAGGTTTATTGCTTTTAGCTTTTTGTTAAACAAACATTTTTTTTTCGAATATTTTTTTTTAAATTTCTTTAATCATTATGTCTCAGAAAATTTCGTTTTTATAATGTTTCTTTCTAAAGATGTAATTTTCATTTTTTTTTTGAAGAATACCTTTCTCATCTCATACATTCTTTCAAAACTGCTCAGAAAAAGAATTATAAAATAATAATTTCTCAGAAGAAAGATAGATAGTTCACTATAAAATACACTAAACCGAAAGAAATCTGACAACATTTTAAAGCCTGGATAAAACATATTATAAACACAATATGACTTCAGACTAAGACTTGAAGTAATATAAAATAAAAAGGTATTATGATATTTTGGTACATTTCAGGTTCATTGTCAATGAATTGCGGATTCAAGTAA
>JAPMOR010026811.1:0-48677 GCA_026543865.1 Argiope aurantia | reverse complement strand
CACTTATACATATATCATAAATATTTTTGTAAAATTCTATCATTTGATGCTTAAATTTTGTTAATTTCTTTTTATATATTGCTTTGAATCAAATACTGTGTGAAATTAGCATGATATATAAATTTCCGATTGTGATTACCCAACTATTCTATCCTAAATGCGCAGCCATTTAATGATAGAAAAATATAATTTCACAACTAACTTGAACAATTATATTTTAAAATAGACTATGATTCATTACAATAAAGAAGTTATAATCAGCTAATCGTAAAGTTTTAATATATTTTCTATATGTATATATCAAATTACTATATTAAAAAAATACCACTTACTTTAAAAAATTGAAGTACTAACTAGATTAAAGTAAGTTTATTATTTTAAAATTAGAATTTCAGAAACATTCTTCCTGAATTTTGTAACTCATTATGAGATGAAAAAAAAAATAATTACACCAAATCACTGCTTCTATATTGACCATTTAAAAATAAGTACTGGAGAAAATTATTCATTATAAAATAAAAGAAAAGTTATGGTATTCTTAGAACTGCCAGTTTTAAATTTTACTTAATGAACTATGCATTATTTGCTAGTTCATTTAGCAAAATTTGCTGATTTAATCCTGTTAGGTCACCACGTTTTTCTTTAGAGAAAATCCAGCCTTCTTTCTAATCGAAACAAAAATGATTAACAGTATATATCTTATAATTAACATTTCATTTAATCTCTTCTGCGAAGTGTTAAACTTTTAGACTATGATATAAAGATAAAGAAAATCACATTTTGTATATTTCTATTTCCACAAAATAACACTTCAATGAGAAATGTATTTCATGGTCTTTTTCTTATTTATTTTGATTATTGCCTTGTTATATTTTAAATATAAATAGCTTTGGAACGAAATAGTGGCGTTTGTAAAATTTCAATTTACTGAAAAATGAAGGAAATATAATTTTAAGAAAAATTGGAACATTTCATTGCCACTTGTATTTGAAGAACGTAATTAAAAAATACAAGTTTGAGAGAATTCCACTCCTTCTCTTTTCTTCATGTAGAAAGTGACGTTATCAATCAAGCATTCATGAAATTAATGATTTCAGAAAAAAAATGCTGCATTTCAAAATTAAACGCCTTATTTTTACGTTTCATCGTTCGCTATTTGACCTAGAAATTTAATTGATTTCCGTCTAAGCCAGCTTGGCTGAATGCCGCCTACCAATTTTTTAACTCGTCAGAACCAAATGCTTTGAAATTCCTAATCAAAACAATTCTTTTCCCCCTTTCATATTTCAAAATAAGATGTGTTGTAAAATAAATAAATAAAAAGCAGCAAAATAGATTGGGAGCTATCCCATTTACTGTTATCGCATGAATTGGGAGTGAAAGCATTAAAAATGAAAGATGTAAAGAAAAAGAACTGCATTGCAAAGCAGACGATCATCTTGTAAAAGCACCAAAACATAAGTAATGGCATCATGAAAAATAAAAACGGCAAAAAACAAAACAAAGGAAGCATCATGCTTTGAGCCTGCAAATACTAAATGGAAAAATGAACCAGAAAAATGAAGAATCTTGATGTATTTTTCCTTTCCACTGTTTAGATAATAAAGTGAAAACAAGTGAACACATCTGGATCCCTTGTCTGATCATATATCGGTTGCCATAGAAACGGAGCTATTTTTCAATGACTGCAGCTATGATTATTATGCATTTTGTTGTTCCATCTCTTGAATTTTCTAGAAAGTAAAGCAAATTTCAGACATTTTCTTTCTAAAAGAAAACTAGTTTTTCATTCGAGTCTAAATGTTGAGAAATCTAATACTTATGCCGGGGAAACTTGCCTTTAGGGTTCTAATCTAAAGAAACAATAGAAGCGTTTACGGAATGCTTGTTACGAAAAAAAAGTAGATATACTTTTTTAAATATTTAAATGCGATCTTTTTTGTTAAAAAAATAAAATTCAACCACGTTTGACCCTGAAACAAAGTTAAAAAATTTTTTTTCTGGAGTATTTCGTTTGTTTCACTAATCTGAATGATAAAAAAAATCTGGTTTGTTTATATGCTTTACAAATCTAGGTATGTTCAATTAAAACACGTTTTATTTTTCTCTCAAAAAATCTTACTATTGAGTGAATCTAAATTAATATTTTAAAATTACCTGTTTAATAATAAAAGCAGTTTTGAAGAAAAAAAGTTTGTTTAGTGCAATTAAATCAGAAAATATTATAAACTGAAACATAACAGATCCAAACAAATTCGTTTGCAAAAGGTGCTAATAAAGTTTTTGGTAAAATTCTATGTAAGTTATAATCATAGATTATTTATATAGTAATTCGAATTGTTTAAAAATGTTTAAGAATGTTCTTCCCTACAGTAATCATTCATGATTAACTTCATAATAGTTTTGATTTTATATTCTCTATTTATTCGATAAAATATATTATCTATATATCTGCGCATTATTAATTTTTATTTTAATATTTTTTTTTACTATTTAGCTATTAAATTAGTTCATAATTCAATTTTAAAATCAGAATATTTAAATATTACAAAATATTGCATTTAATTTTTTTTTGATATTATCTCTCAGATGCCAGTTCTTTTTTTAAATTTAATTGAAATTAATGGATTAGCTGAGACAATCTCCGAAAATATTTTAATACTGTATTGACGCGATAAATAAATACTATATTACATAAGAAATGAATCAAAAAAGCAATCATTACGAAATTTAATTAAAAATAAATGTTTGCTGAACCAAACCAATGCATTGTATTTAGAGACCGCAATACACAATAAAGCAATATTATATAATATAGCAAATTTGCTTTATTGTTTAATTTATTGTCTTTTATTTTTGTAATACTAGTTTATCTCTAAGGCCTCAATTTCTGGGGATTTTCGGGTCACGAGGGGTCAATATTTTTGAACGAAAGTCAGAAATCCCTCGTTTGAATCCCTGCCTGAGGGTGTCCTTTCAGAAAGTCTTCAGGCCAGATTCATCTTTTTTTTTTTTTTTTTTTTTTTTTTTTTTAGCATTAAACTCATATTTTTTTTTTCTAATTTAGCTACTATATTACATAAATGTACCAAACTTCAGAACTTTTAATCCTAAAAATTCAATGAAACTTGATCCATAAATTCCATATTTACAAACATAAAGCAAAATAAAATAAATAAAATTGAGAAAAATATATATAATTCCATTTTTACATTAAGACAAAGAGTAGCAGGAAAAATTTATTTACTCCTTCTTTTATTATTACATTATTTATTTTCCCAATATAGTATGTTAAATAAGATGCCCTAACATCATCCATGAAAATATACAAATGTTATCATACAATTTAGTTAGATTTTTATCAAATAAAATTATGTATAAGTGATTGAAAATGAAAAACGTAAAATTAACTGCCATTGTTAATTTTAAATTAAATTATTAAATTCCTTTCCACAGTAATACGAGATTAGTTATTCATCTCAACTTCCCACGCAGTAATACATAATCCAAAGAAGATTACAGTAAATTCTTTCAGTGACTTTCAAATTTTAAGGTCTATTGTATTACTTACGATGCAATTTTTCTATCAGACGTAATTTGAATTTCCAAAATAAAAGACATGACTATTTTTGTCATACGACGGCTTCAACTACTGTATTAATCAAATAACAATAAATAAATCTATTGTAATATAGCACTTTCAGCTACCAAAGAATTTTGATAATTGTATTTGATAATTTGATCTTGGAGAACAAATGTGGTACTAAACTGGAGTCAAAATAATTAGATACAGGAGTGTGCTTTTAAGTTTTCTTCACTTAACTCTCCATTTTTTCTTCTTGTATTTATATAATGCTGAAAATTGTGATAAAATTTGCAAAATTTAATTCCAGAATTTCCTAGAGAATGAATAATTTTTCTGATATCAGATGTGGTTGTTACAGCATGTCTACATCCTTTATCACTATATTAAGGACAAATTACACTTTCAAAGCAAGTTTATAGTTTGCGTAACACACTTTATTTACCAAAGGACATGGTGGAATGGTGGGAAGATCTAAAAGCCTTTTAAGCGGGCATGGGGGACAAATGTCCTCCCGCTGGTGTAGTGGGGAAGTTTGGAGAGGGATATGCCATCCCCGTCATCTGACAGTGGTTTAAAATTACGAGATCCGTTCCAAAATAGTCCTATTGTTGCTTTAAACCGGGACGTTAATATAACTAATCTAAATTGAAGCAACTTACATAGTTCATAGCTTGTGTGACCAAGTAATCATCTAAATATGCAATTCTTGAGTGACATTAATTTTCTCCGAATAAATAATTAAATATTACATTTAACTGAAACCTACAGACTTTGATAGAAATATAGCAAACTAACATCATTAATGCTTCTAAATATCCAATAAAAAGGGAATTGAAATTTTTTCAAATTAATAAATGCTTGAAACTTTCTTTTGATAGAAATAGACTTATTATAACTATATATAAGACTCTTGCAACAAAAGGAAATGACTGGGATATTATAAAAAAATCCTTTTTTGGCCATGGAGAAAGTGTGTGAAACAGGAAAAAGCTTCAGTAACGCATTACTCGCAGAATAGTGCTTAATTTTTCACACAATACAAGCGATTTCTCAAATAATTTATTTAAACACATAAAAATTTCAAGAAAATATGTAGTCATTGCAATAAAAATTTATAATTTCCGTGTAATAGATATTTTTCTATAAAATATTCTAACAAAGTAATACTTTCGATTAAATAACGATATAGACTATGAAATGTAATCAATTTTGTATAAAAATTAAATCAAAACGCTTATAAAATTATAAATATTAAGTTAATTAAATATTAACCTTATTAAATTATCTAAAATTGAAAAAAACTCAACTTAGATTCAAAACAAAAATGAATGAAAACCTACAAAAAGAAATTGAAAAACTATGGGAAATTTCTCTCTATACTTTCAATAACAGCAAAAAATATGATGAAAAGCTATTATATATAAAAAAAAAATTACAATAGAATCTGAATCTGAATTAAGATGGATTATTGCTGTTTGTAAGTCCTTTCCGCTGAAATGTCCACAATTTCTTTTGAAGTTAAAATATATCCGTCTGGAAGCGCATCGATGATTTGCAAGTCTGGCTCTTGCATCGATTCCCAAAAAGCTTAATTGAATCTTTTAATTTTGAAAGGAAATAGAGAGAGAAGGAGAGAAAGTTTGATGAAAGAGCTGCAAAAATCAATGCCAAAATTCAGCAACTAAGCGGAACCGACGAAGTTTTCTTGATGCGATAATGGAAGAAGAAGGATAAAATCAATGATAGAGCCATTAAATTCGAGCATACATAAAATATAATGTAGGGTAGTGCTGTAAAGATTTAAATTCTAATAAGTTGAAAACTGCTAAGAATTCAATTATATTTCTAAAATGAGTTTTGAGTATTTGAAAATAACTTTTGTATCTAAAATGCAATAGCATTTGTAAGAGAATAATATGTTTATTTTATTCGTATAGCATATATTGCAAATGTCTTCATATTCAGATTATGTAATGTCACTGTTATAATATGATTTCTTCCGATTCATGATTACTAATGCTCAAAATTATTGATTTAAGCATTGATTTTCCCCGTTTTTGATATTGTGATATCTATAATCAATGACAATTTAGGTTGAGAGTACAACAAATCTATGTGTGTTGAAATATCTTGTGAATAACGTAACACTCATCCGTATTTGTTGGAGATTACAAAGACATCCAAAAAGTTACTTTCAAATTTCAATTTTATATATTGGCTATTAGTATTCAAATTAAATTAAGTTCAAATCCACAAACTCCATTTAAATGAACAAAGATCAGATTCAAAAATTTTTGAATGAAAGACATAAGATATATAAGTGATTTAACAGTGTTGAAAATGTCAATTATTTCTGACGATAATTTTCTAAATCTTACTGCTGAATAGATAAACTTGTAAATTCTTCATTTTAATTTCTTTCATCGCAAGAATCATTTGAATGAAGAATCTAAACACTTATAAAGCAGTATGTATCTATGCAAAAAGGCTTCATTTTTTTAAAATGGTCTTTAAAGTTAGATTTCTGTGTTTTAATCACCATAAATGAAAAACATTCATATCTTTTCAATTGATTAGCATACATTTTAAAAAGTCTAAATGCTTTTCCGCAGTTTTAATTTCCTAACATAATTCTGATGTAAAATTTAAGCAAACACTTTTAGTAATTCGTATTTTCATTTAGATAAATTCCATTTGTCTAAAATGTTAATGTTTAAATCTTTAATGCAACTGATAATAATACTCATAGGGATTTTTATTTTAAAGGGAAAAGTGGATCAGGTCTTCAAATAGTGATGTAATGCATTAAAGCATATAAGTGCAACAAGGTGTTTTCAAATAAAATTTGAAATATTTATTTTATTGTAATATCTCTTACAATTTTTTAACACTGCAGCGGTACGAATATATTAAATGTAATTATATATTAATCTTTATTTTAAACCATTTATTAAAAACAGAACGAAAAATATCAGGTCAAAAATTTAAGCACATAATTAATTTTATGCTAGCTAATGGAAGCAAGCCAGCAGTTACTCAAATGTGTGATATTTAAGTAGCTAAGAGGCGTTTACAGGTCCTTATGATGTTAACTGAAAATACTAAAGATTGTTTACGTGTGAAAATAATAAGCAATACGTGTATCACAGTAAAACAATTTATTTCTGACATTGTAACTTTATTATTACGTTTCGACATGTGGAACTTATCAAAACTTAACTGTTGGGAAAGATTCGTGGGAATTAAGCAAAGAAATTGTACAGATCGACTAATTTACACGAAGTGAGGAATATTAGAAACTTGGCTTCGACTGTGTTTATTCTTTTTGCGAACTTACAAATCCATTTGAAGAATATGTATCGGAAAAACTTTTTTTTAGAAAAAAATTTAGAATCACAATAAGAAATAAGAATTTAATTAATAAGGTACTTCGAATACTGTACTTAAAAACTATGTCACAAAAATGTTCTTTTACAGTGCGTAAAACCTCAACTGTCAGTTGGTAATACGCAGCTGATTGCCTTATTCAGCGATTTAGAAAAATTATTTTTAAGTGTTCTGATGAGTTTTTGCGTATTTTTATCATGATCTTCAAAAGAATCGAATAGCAGGACTATCAGACAGCATGATGATGGATCGTTGATGGGATAAGTGCGATTTGTTTTAATTGTCAGACACTGCTAATCTTTTTCTGTGAAAGACAAAAAAATTTGAAACTCTAAAGAAGTATATGCCTCCGTTTAAAGGGCTTCGTTTCATTTGCTCTTAAAACTCTAGGTAAAAATGCTTTGTTATTAAAAAGAACCGCTTTTAATTCCTGTCTCCAAATCAACTTCATAGAAATTTAAGATTTAGATATATGTTTTAGAAACATCAAATAAGCTTTTCACTTTTGAAATCGCTTTAAAATTTATTATTTTTTGATAAGAAAGAAATTAATTTGTTATATTTTCAATTTAATTAATAGGGTTTTTTTTCAAAAGAATTAAGATTCAGTATGAATGTTAGCCTTTCAACAGAAACTTTGAAATTAGACTCTTTCAAAAGGAATGAGTGAAACTCTCAAAAAATCAGAGGGACAAAACTCCTTAATTGCTTATGTAAAAAATTATACATTTAACTTTTATGACTGAATTAGAAATATTTAATTTTAAAGAACGGTCATTTTAATTAATTTAGATATAAACGTTTATCTTCAAATCAACTAGTAATATATAAATAAAGAACATTTTTTTCCTAGCAAAAATAATAAATTTTAGATAACCAATCTATATGATGCTAGAATATACATTTATGTTAAATAAATAATATTAATATGGCGGTTTCTTGTCTATTTATCCGATGCATTTTCTCAACAGTTTTTCCTAAAACATTTTATTCAGTGCTTTTATGTTAGTGGTCAAAGAATGAAAAATGTAAATTTTAGAAATTTCGCATTGATCATTTGAAACAAAATGCAGTAGCCTCAAGAGTGATAACATTTTCTTGCATATTTTTTTATCAGATTCCCATATCATACTATTTGCAAACTTGAAAATAAAATAATCTGTAGTCACGTGTAAGCTTGGAAAGTCCCAAAAACAGGAATGAAGCTATTTGGAAAAAAATAATCGCTTCTTATCTTCGTAATTCAGGCTTCTTGGACCATTTTTAATGTTTTGTTTTCTTGAGTGTAAATAAATTTATTTTTAATGTGTTCACACGCATGGTGGCAATTTCAGAGCCATTAAAAGTTAACATAACTTTCAAACTTAGGAATTAATATTTATTAGTTTTTATTTTATCTTTTAAGAAAAACGAAAATTAGTCAGGACTATTATTCACTCAAAACAGTAATAATAATCCTAATACCAAAATACATTTTGTTATAGTATCAAGGTTATCATTATTGTTTTGAGTAAATAATAATCCTGATTATTTTTGTTGTTCTTTTCGTTAAGATAAAAATTATATATGTGTGTGTGTGTGCCTAAAACAGTAAAATAAATGATGGAATTAGTGTTTTATTTCTTTAATTAAAAATATTTAGAAATAATAAGAAAGGGACAGAATTTTTTTAAAAAAATGTTATTCGTTATTAAATAAACAATTTCAGTTGTAGCATTAATATATATATTTTTTTGAACTTTACTATCTCCTACAAAATTTACAATAACAGAATTATACCTCAAAAATACATCTTTTGGCCAGATTTTGAGAGTCCCAAATAATATTTTTCCATCATAAATTTTTCAGTTATCTTTTATTTAAAAAATATTTTATTCCACTTTCCCTTTTACATCTTTTCATTTTAAATATCATCTTTCTCAACTTGTATCATTATCAACACTGTACACACGCAAAAATTATTAGCTTTCATCGTACCATACTAACAACCACACGTCAAAATGTCAATGCACTTGGAACATACAGCATTTCCTCCATTTGAAGAAAAAAGGCGTGTCCTTCATAATTCATACTTTTTCTGTTTAAATATGCATTTTCTTTTTTTTTTTTTTCATTTTTTATCACCGTATTTTATTTGCCTTTGTCTATAATCATTTTTGTTTTAACTTTTTTCCATTATTTATGCATCGTTTTTTATTTCATCTGTTATAGCTTTTGGGTTTAAAACAGTATCTTTTCACTTAATTTTTTGGTAATATATCAGAAAATTCTATAATTGCGTTTACGGTCTACATTACAGGACAATTGATACTTCTTTCACTTCACTTCTCCAATGGGCTAACGCAAATATAAAATATTTCTAATATAAAATTTCTTTTTCATTTAAATTGATCAAAAAGATTTGAGAACGTCGTGGAAAAAGAAATTACTTCAAAGCACTATAATGGATACTGGGAGCAAAAAATTGTTAAAACATGAGTTTATACTAAAAACTGTTTAATGAAAGAATTCAATGTAACCCATTGTAACAAACTGTAGTTCTGAGTTGGGGGAATCTTTTTCTTTCTTTATGCATTTATGTTACTGACTTCGAACTACTTTCAAAAAAATGAAAATGACGACTCCCTTTTGGAAATGTCAAGAACAGCTCTTTTAACAAGATCTATTTAAATGAAACAAAAACACTGCCAAATACTAAAATTAATTCTTGCAAGAAAAATAAAGCAACAATAAATTTAATTTCAGATACAAAATGATTCAAATAAACTCTTCGAACCTTTTGCCCACTCATCCAGTTAAAACTTTAAAAAAAAAAAAAACTTTCGTGTTTGTGAGTAATTTTGGAAAAGTAAAACGAAAGTACAAAAGTAATCTGAACTATGCAAATGAAAAAGAACGGTACGAATGAGATGTTGCGTATTAAACAACTTAAAACTCAACGAACAAAACATGGAGATAATTAAGTAACTTTACAACCTTCTTTCGATTTCAATTTTTTCCATGTGAACTAATTAATTGAATTGCTGTATAAAATGTCCTTGTAAAAAGAAATAAGGAAGTTAAAAAAAGGAAAAAAAAATACAAGAATGGAATGAATTCTCGAAAGAAAACCATTCTTTACTGTTTTCTAAAATTGTTTGTTTAACTAAAGATTTTACTTGCTGTAGAAAAAAAAACATTACAAAATCTTAATATTTTTTAATTTTGTTTTTAAATATGCACGAATTTCTGAAACTAAGTTCATAACTTAAGTTGCTAACGTTTTATTTAAACGAAATTAGAAATTTTATACAGAATTTTATACAGAAAAACTCGGAAACGTTTTCTGTACACAAATAACAGTTAAGTGTATAATTTAAAAAGATGAAAAAAATATTATCATAAGTGAAGTCAAATTCTAAAAAAAATTATCGGCTTCTTTCTTTCAGAGGTGAAAAATGAACATTCTTTGGAAAGAATTTAATTAATAAGTTTGTTCTTTTGAATTTCAGGTCATAAAAAACTCTCATATAAACATAAATCTGCTTTTATTTCTTTGACTTTTTTTTTTCAGTTTTTTTTTACAGAAATATTTTTAATAAATCTGAAGTCTGTTTTGAAATAACATTATCTCAAAATATATAAAAAAAAACAATAATTATCTAAGTGCCATTCAAAGATTTAATTACTTCAACATTGATTAAATATGTCTATATAATCATACGATTTTTAGCTTATATTTCATTGAATATAATAAAATAGAAGCTATGTGCACTCTAGTCAATCTATATGTGTATCGTCATTTCACTACATTTTTTAATCATGTTTTGTACAAGTGCATTTTATGATTTCGCCCATTTTTAAAGAGTTTCTTTACTGATTCTTTTGTTAATTCCAAAATGGAAAACATTAAATTTTATGCATTTTAATTTACGGCATTGATTTATATAGTTTGTTCTGCTCACACAATAAAATTTTTAGAATTTTTCATAAGATCCATGACAAAGTATGTACAACACAACTAGCATTTTGTACAATTTTCTTTTTATATTCCTGATAAAAGGTGAAATAAAAAAATAAAATTCCTCATGCAACTCATTTTTCTTGATATAGTTGTTGAATGATGTAGTCAGATGATACGTAATTGCACGTTGTTTCATTCAATGATATCACAATCCTAATCTTTAAGCGAGATGCACATTGTATTCCAAAATAGAGATAATGAATTTTAGACGAAAGGCTTGAATGCGTGCTGACTCCAGTGTACGAACAGAAACATCTTGGAAATTGTCCTGCTCTCAACTACTTTCGTCAATGATTTTCTTATCCTCTAAATAATATGACCTGAAATTAAAAACAGGAAAACAGCATATCTTTGCAATGTATGAAATTATTAATTAATTAAAGGAATTTATTAACTAATTAAGGAAGTTATTATTATATATTTGTCATTTATATTTGCGAAGATATCATTTTACTATTTTCTCATTTTTATAATGAGTAAAACCAAACACATAATGAAAAACAATTCAATTAATTCGTCGAATATTTCTCCTTGCAGCGAATTTCTCTCTTCAACAAAAACAACCTTTCCAAAACATTTATGCAAAGTTAGCTTTCGATTGGGCATAAGAACATTTTGAAACAGCTAATAACCCTTTTATTTTTGTGGTTGAAAAGGAGAAAATTTTCGAAATATTATTATAAGAGCATATTTGTTTCCTTAAAATTTCATTTAAAACTTTTAAAGAGTGCTTTCGAAAAATGTATGTAATTAATTTATGAACTCTGTAAAAAATGTTAATGAAAACTTAAAAACAACTGCAATAAACATTTAAAGCTAATGATTTAATACTGCTCTTAGATTTATATACTTTTCTTTTGTTCTTAATAAAAAAAAACTGATAACATACTAGATTCATGATTTGCAAAACAAAGATTGTTTGCATGAGTAATCATAGAATATGCGATGTTTTACAACAAAAAATACAAATATTTGAAATATCAAGTCAGTAAAGGCATATAATGAATGCCGTTGGGTATAAAAATGCATATGCAAATATTATAACTTGGATAGTTCATTTTTAAACTTTATTTATGTTTTCAACGCCACTTCCAAAACAGCGAAAAATTATCTTTATATTATTCTTTTCACTTCAAAAAATATCCCTCGCAAAAAACACCTTGAGTATAAAAAAAATGAAATGTAAGCATCCTTGATTAAAATAATGTTGTTTTTCGATTGCATACTTTAGAATTTTTAAAAGAATATTTTATTTTTTTATGTCGCTTTTTAATACTTTCAATTAAACATCAAATTTTCATGCTGTGCCAAAAAAAATAATTTTTTTTTCGTTTCTTATGAGACAAATTGATGTGTAGCATATTTTATTTTCTTGCAGTTACTTTTGCTATCATTTTTAAAATTCTCTGTTTTTCAGGAATAAATCTCCCACAAAAAAAAGCAATTTTTATTTATCAAAAAGTAAATGCTTCGAACAGTAAGTTACTATTATATTTGTATTATTCGAGGCTTTTATGTTATGTAAAATTACTATTATTAGCCATTAAATTTAAAGCTATAATTTTTCACCACTTTTATAATACAATCAACTTATATTATTTCGCACACTAACACATACTCAATGCTTTCGTCTATTTGTTTTTAAAAATTCTAGGGAATTAGATTTGGTATGATGTTACACGAAATGTATTATGTTTATTAATATTCTAGATAATTTCAAAAGTATTCTAGAATTTTTCAAATGTATAGTTTTTTTTAAATTTTATTGTTTAATGTAAAACGTTTTATAGCTTCTTAATACTGTTTTTGACGCATCAGTGCTATTCTCTTTATTTAGAGCATATTAATTATGAGGAATTTTATTGCATTTTGAATTTATGAGGAATAGCATTTATTTATTTGTGTTTCTGGGGAGAATAGAAGTTTCAGTTATCAGCCAGTTTTTAGTTGCAGAAGGGTGGAACTTTTTTTCTCTTTGAAATAATATTCTGTCAAAAATATTTTACTAAATACGATTGATAAGAATAGGGATACATTTAGATTCCATAACTTTTGCAGCAATAAATTTATAAATTCAAACTACAAAAAAAATGAATTGTTTTTTATCATTTAGAACATTTTCTGCAATTGAAATTGATATATACCTATCTCTAACGGATTAGTTGTTATTGAAATTAAATACTAATCCAATAAAATTAATTTTTGGTATATGATTAGACCCGGTATATATATTATGAAACTTAAGTGGAAATTGGGCTTAAGCGGATGCTATTGTTGTCAAAAAACGTTTAATATTAAATTTTTTACTTAAATTTGATCTATTATGTTTTATATTTTTATTCATTTAATTTAATTCTTTAAAGACCATAACTACAGATCATTTAAAAATGTTTTTGTAATTTCATTATGATAAATTGATCTTGTAAATTAAGAAAATTTCAAAATTTTCTTTTAATATTAATTTATGTTATTCCTCAGTAATAAATAAATAATTCAAGCTAAACTAGAAGTGGTAAGACATTTATCGGACATCACGTCACAAAAGTTTCAAAAGTCATAATATTACAAGAGATCAAAAAAATTGGCAATTTTTGCAAATAATTTGCATTTATCCAAGAATAAAACTTCCTTTTAATATATTGATTTTTTTTGGTTTACTTACTTTATAAATATACAAAGTTATATATTTTGTTAATATTATTTTCTTAAAAATAAAATAATTTAAAAGATCCTGAAACTGAAATCTTATTTATTCATTAACTCTTCTTTCTTGTGTAGTACATAAGATATGCAAATATAAATTTTGATATTCTTTATTGCTTTTATTGGTATTATTTACTTTTTGCCTTATTATTTTTAATAAAAAAATAATTTATAATAGAAAGAAAAATTATCTTTGATTTTTTTTCTGGTTCGCCAAAATATAATGTATAATTAGTAAGATTCAGAAGAATTTTTTTTTCAGTTAAGGAAATATTATAAGAAACAAATCAATAAATTTGGATAATTAGTTAAAAAATCATACGATGTGTAAAAACCATTCAGTCATCAGAGGGAAGAATCAAATTATCACTGTAAAGAGAATATATATAAAGTACAGTTTACAATTTTGCATGAAAATTTGTGAAGGATTTTTTAATTCATTTTTCGGTAAGCAAATATATTTTGCATTTCAGATATATGATGCTAGTTTTACCTCTTTATTCAAATTTGGAAATATCACCTTTTCAAGAATCTGATAAATAACACTTGATCATACGGGTTTGAAAAATCTAAAATACGCTGATATTTGCAAGAAATAGAATTAGCCGTGCCTTAATGACATTTTATAGGCACAGAATCTATTATTTTAAGCAAAAATAAACCTTGAATAGAATAAAAAATTATAGTTTCCTGGCATTGCAATAACTAGAAACACTTAATTAGATGCACGTATTATTTTAACATGAAAATACATTACACTAATCATCAATATTTCATAAGCATAAAAAAAAATAAAAAAAAATTATTTAGTTTCGTTGATACATTTCAACCTAACTGAATCCATTTATGATGATAATTAATAAACATGATGTTAAACAAGGCGTTTCCAAAGTATCAAAAAAATGCATAGTCAATAAAGGTGAACCTGAAATGGAAAGCATGGGTTCAAAATATGATATCAGAAAATAGATAAAATAGAAAATACATTTAGATCGTATCTCAAATCAACCCACTAATACCTATTGTCATTCCTTGTACTGAGCTTCAAGAGTGCAACCTTACACAGATTTGGAGTTAGTCGAGATACTAACTCAAAATTCTCCAGAATTTTTGGTCTGAATTATACACAATTATAATTAATTAAAAATTGAAGTTTTTGGAGTAAATATTTTTGAATAGAATAACTTTTTACTTAAAGTATTATTTTTCACTTCAATTTTAAAAACAAGATTTTCTGAGACTTCTTTGTTAATGTATCATTTGTCATTGTCTAAAACTAGATAATTCAAAATTATTTCTTCCATTTCTCAAATTATTGAACTTTGTTTTTTCATTTTTTGATGTCCATTGGTTTGTATAACCACGCTTTTTTATTAACAATATTGTATTTATATTTTTGTTTTAAATATTCAAGATAAACTGTGAATGAATGTGTGCCACTAAATTATCAATTACTTTCATGGGTTTTCTTATTTTATTCCATTAGATAACAGTTTTCATGCCCCTAAAGCTATACATCAAGTAAAATTAAAGATCTTTCATCATAAATCTAATAATAAAAGCATTTTCTTCTTCAGTTTGTTGCACTTTGTCCACTTCATCCTCATGTTTACTATCTTTATTAATAAATGTATTTCCTCTTTATTTTAAGTATCATCATTCTCTTCTTCACTGGATTTTTTTATTAGAAAAGAATAAAGAAATACTTTGAAAAATACTTTGATTCTTTGTGCCTTATCTTTGACTCCAAGTGAAAACTGATTGCATTATTAGTATAACGATACAGGAAAGAAAATATGTTTCCCCCTTTTTTGATGGATACTCAAATGCGATCTGAGAATAGATATTCAATACATACTCGTGTAATTTGCATGGGCAATTCATACACATTAAAACTTAGTCTAAACAAGAGGTAGACAAAACCTAATTTGTCATACAGCAGAACTTAACCTAATCCTTGTGACATCATACATATATGTGCCGATGACGTTGATTTATGGCATTAATCCCACCCTGAAGTGCTTTAATAAGAGATTGTGACTGGCTCAAGACTGTCCAATGAAGCAATTATTATTTGAGCGTTAAAATCGGCCGTCTTGCAGAAGTAACGGTTAACGCTTCAACGCAATGCCGTTACAAATTATAATGGAAAACAACAGCTTAATTAAGGATTACAAGCGGAGGCAATATAAACCCTGAGAGTTTCTCTGCATGAACCAGATGTAAAGATTAGATTTCTGAGTTAATTTTGCGTTAATTGAATTTAAGCTGTCTGGAGACATTTAAAGTTACATGCGAAAAACCTAATAGGATATTATTTTATTATAGGGAATAAGCCCTTTTAATTCTGATTTTATTTGCACTGTATATTGATTTTAGAAAGTGAGTCTCTTAAAAATAGTGCTGAAAATATTAATATAAAGTTATACTCGATTGTACCACTTTTAAAACTGATAAGAATCAAATTTGTTGAACTGAAATTCATTTCTTCCGGGAAATAATTTCTTGATTAAACAATTCCTACAACAACTGGGGTGGTAGAGTACGAATCACTCATTAATGAAGACTAGTCATTACGTTGTTTAAATTATATTTTTTCCTTGAAATGTTGTTTAAGACGAAAAAATATTTCTGAAATATACTGTATTAAATCTCTCCTCAGTAAACATTCTATATAAGGCATACTAGCTAACTTCCAACCATTTGAAAGTATCTGGTTTAATTTTTTTTATATAAATATGCAAAAAGAATATAATAATGAAATATTATGAAAGCTAATATAATTTTTTAATGTTAGATAAATAGTTCTTTTAAATTTAAAATGAATTAAGAGTTAATGCTTTAATTCCTTTATATTCCTCCTATTTCTTTAACAAAATGAAACAAAAATATAAATTGAAAAAAATAAAAATAAGTGAATGTAATGTAATTAAATTAAATGTTAAATGGAATTAAATGTAAACAAATTTTAAAACAAATCTAATCAGTTCTTCCCAAATATCAGATTTATCTAAATTTAGACAGATATTAAAAGTTAAATACATACTAAATTCGTGTATTTATATTTATCTAATAATTTCTGATGAATCCGATATGATAAATAGACGAATTGCATAAATTATTGATGAAATGATAATATTTTATTTATACAACGTAAAAATTTAGATACACTTAACTTAGTGAAAAAAATTATTGATGCCAAGATGTTCATCAATAACAAAATAAAATTTCATAAATTGTATTACCGTTTACAAAGTAAAGAAAATAAAACTTTTTTATGAAAGGAAATGGCTTGAATTTTAAGAAAATTTAAAACATTAATTAGAGAAATTTTTATCAATATTTTTTTCTTTGAATTTCTAATAAGATTATGAAGGTTTTTTCTATTGTTTTGAGACAACTATTTGCAAAACTGGTATTATTATTTCTTCCAGATTCTTTCTAATACATGAAATAATGTAGATTCTAAATATTTATTAGACCAATAATTTTTATTTTATATATTTTTATTTACTTATTTTATTTATTACATTTGTGCATTAAATACCATAACTGAAATCTTCAACGCAAAATATTTGCAAATATTTTGGTTAAATTCGGAGATCTAGAAAGTTCTGGATATATATGCAAGTGTTGCAAAAATGTATAGGATATTTATGACAATTAAGGAAATGGTAAAATGTGGGTTTATAATCTGATACTCCAGCAGTGTGGAAAAACATGTTAATCATTAAGATGTTTGTATTTTGATTGTGATAAGTTATAATCCTCACAGAAAAACAAGAATAATCTCATTAGCTAATGTGTAATCAATAAGACAAGCTGTGTCTCATAATGCGAATATAACTATCCCAGATTTCTCATTATTGCCTGATATTCCTTCATAGAATTCCTAAACAGAATTTTGAATTTAATAGCAGGAACTATAAGAAGGACTGATTTAATAGTAAGAAGTATATTTAATACGAAGTAAGCTTATCAACTGCACAATAGTTCAACAATTTGATATAAGAACTTGATGTCTGAAAGAAGCGTTCAGAAATTTTAGTACCTGTAAAGCAATACGTTGTTTAAAGTCTGCTGTTAAAATAACAGTTAATAGAAGCAGAAGAACAGCATATTTTAGCAAACAATCAGTCAAGATACATATATTGTATATTTCAATTGTTTTCCTAGGTTTCATTTTCACAACGAAAAAGAATATGAATCAGAAGATTTGACTCTTTAATCAGTTTAAAATATATGTTATAGAACGACAATAATCTATCTTTCTCTGTCAAGTGTATATTTTGCAAAACTGAAAAGGAATATAAAAATGGTCTTATTAAAACTCTGTTATAAAAAACATTCATTGGTTCTCTGCGTGCGTTGATCGGCAACTTCATAACGGGGCAACAAGATATTTATGCGAAATGTCTTTTGTTTCATTTGCTTTTGGTGACAGTAAGGTGCACAAAGATCACTGATCAAAAATGAAATAACTTTTAAAAGAAATGCTGATTATGAGGCACAGCAAATATTATCAGGGAGTCGTTGTTTGGTATAAATGAAGTTCATATCAAGTCATATAAAGGTAATACAATAATATGTTGGAACACTCAATAAAGTTGAGAATTGCTTCCAGTACATTTGAAACATGATTCCTGAATTGAGCAATGCTAAGTTACAAGTCGAGTTTTTCTATAACGTTCAAATGAGTTAACTAGTTTAAGTTTCGTCCAACTTCATTATTAATAATAATTATCAGTATCTGCGACTAAACCAGAATCATAAAAATAAAGGAAAGGAAATACCAAGATAGTGAAACACACATATAATGATAGATTATTGCTAAGGTGTATCCACCAATGCGCATAAAAAATCATATAATAAGGGCTTTTCTATAAACTGGGTACATTTATTTATTTTCATTGGACTTTAATCACTATCAAATGTAAAATGTATATATCTCGAAATAAATGTTAATATAATAAGCAAAATTTGGAATCAGCACTAGAAAATTCCCTAATATCTTTAAAATGTTATTTTTAAAACTAGCAATGAGCGTTTTTATTGGCAGACAAATTCAAGTGCCTACTAAAAATTGCAGAAAAGACTGCTTTCTTGTGAAAAAATATTGTGTCTCATTAAAAGATCCATTAATAAGTGTAGTGAAATCTTAACCAAAAATGATATAAGATATTCTAGATTTCCCTGAAACTGGAAAGCAAACATCTAATGAAATCTCCAAGAATTTCTACTCTTTACATTAAGAAGCACGTCTCTTCATTATCAAAAATATATTTGCACTTAAACATATAACTTTTGATAATAAATTTATCTTAAGCTTTAATAAAGAAAGAACATAAATTAAGGTGAAATTTTCAAGTTCTGAATATAATTATATTTTAATAACTGCATATCCTAAAATTACTTAAGGAGATCAGCATTTCATGTTTTATGATCAAAAGGAATTTTTCTTCAAAATCATTAATTAGTTTATTCCTAATGTTTAATTAGTTTATTCCTAACAAATTCTGAATGTTTCAAGCAATCAAAATATAACCTATAATGAGAGAATATGGATATAGAAGATATTAAGAGTTTGGAAGAAAATAAAGCATTTTTTATCCAACACTGAATTAATGTGAATTGAAAACAGTTATTAAATCGTCTTGTCAAATTTTAACTTTCAACAAGTAGTTCAATTAATTTCTTACTGAATAACACGGATTTAATTAAATTTTCTTAGATTTCGTTAGTTACTTTAAATCACTAGAAATATCTGTACGAATATGCGTGATTGTGAAATGTCTTGTAAAAAATTTGTTTAAACATATCGATAGTCTTGTAAATTAAGATGAGTTTTGTAATTTTAAAAAAAATTGGGATATATTTCGAAACGTCAATTTCAAATTTAGTAATATTTTCTTATATCTCTCATAGTTCTTTTATTATTTATTCAAAAATGAATTCTAATCAGGATATATGGAAGTCTTATGGTTAAAAATTTGATAGAATCCAAGCAATTTTGAAATTTTAAGGACACATTCTTCACAATTTTAACAATATTTGCTAATATTATACATTAAATTGCTGAATCAAAATCATAAAGTTGACATTAAATGTGTACAAATCAAAATTTACCCAATCGCAGGATAAGAAATATATAGCTTATTATTCAAAATTTACTGAAATAAAGTTCGACTTTAAAACAACTTTTTAAACCTTGAAGTAAATTATTTCTTGCCCTATGAAAGTGTGTTCTCATCAGTGCTGATCATCATAGAAGGAACTAAGTAGACCGGTCATTCGAAAATCAACAAAAAGGGATGAGGCATAGAAAAGTTCCAAAGTGTCATAGTAGAATAGCCGATATTATCTAATGAGTCACAGGCAGAAGATTCAAAAGTTGACCATCAACAGAAAGAGTCAGACAGGTGAGGTATCGAACAACTGCCAGATTTTGAGCAGAAAAGGTAATCATCGCAGGTGAATAAAGAAAGCCAAGGTCACCGCCTATTTTTTTTTTTGTTTTTTTTTTTTAGGTCCCCAATAGATTCTTCAGTCCGGAGGGCATTGGCAAAAACCGGTATACGCCTTTCGTGTGGTTTCGTGCGGCGGGGAGGAAAACTACGCCTTACTTCCCCTCACTGGGCACTGCAAGGAGACAGTCCAGAATTCGTTAGTTTTGGAAGTCACAGAACCTGGTTTCCTTCCATTCGGATAACTTCAAGAAAAAGAAAGGAAAAAAAAGAATGCTACCTTCATTATCAGGCAGTAGTTCTCATTAGTTGTTCGCTTCAGTCAAGTTATCATTCGATAACGCTGTTATGATCAGTCTTTGCTGGTTCTTACGCCTTTTCCTCTTCGTGGCATTGCTTTTTTTCAGCGAGACCCTTATCATCTTCAAGGTGTCAATCAATAGCTGAGATCAAGTTTTAAAAACGGCTCTCTCTCTCCCCTTTTCTCCAATTCAGTTTTTTTTTTTTTATCTCATACATTTGGTTAATTATTTTTATCTACTCGACAAGCTTCTTCCCTCTGATTGCTTTCAGTTTGTAATAACTTTGCATGAAACTAATAATTCTAAAAAAAATTCTGAGTAACTTTTTCTGGGATAAAGCAGCATGTTGATAATTTCTTTGAAAGCAGAGGTTACTCATCACTTTGTAGCTGTGTGCTAAACATGGAGGTCTCAAAACTGATGAGCTTTGCGAAAGAATTTCTTCAGATGGGAGAAAAGTTTAAGGCAATCCTTTGCACTCGTTGTCTGCTCTCAATCATCATTCAACCTAATCATCATCTCAATCACCAGATTCAACGTAAAAGAATTGCATAGCTATCCATTTTTCGGAACAATAAACAATGTATTCTATTAGGTAAATAATTATTCTTCAATTTACTTTTAAGAGTGAAAAGAGTTAATCCAAGAATCTAAAAAAGGGACATTCAGATTTTCATTCTTTGATTTAAACGAAAAAGTAGCAGCGATTTGTGAAATTTTATGTAAAGCATAGATTATAAAAACATTTTCATGGATGAACTCAGAAACTGACACTTTCTTGAAAGGATAGAATGCTGGTTCTTATGCTCTTAATTATTTTCTCTTAATGAAAGCTCTGAAATGCTCTTAATAATTTTCATGTTGATTTAAAATTAAAGGAAAAGTCTCATTAAGAATTATATCTATCAAAAAAGTGCAGAGTAAACATTAATTTTTGTAAAATCAGCAGTCGCAGTTTATAAGTAAAATGAATATCATTTTTAAATTTCAAATGATTAAGATAATCATTTACATAACAATTTGCCAAAATTTACTTGTAACATTTCGTTATAGTAATCAAGAGAATAGTTGAGTTCATCAAAATAAAAAAAAAACAATTCAGTGTAATAAAAGGATTATTATTACATAATTTATAAAAATTAAAATAAAACACTTCTTTATAATAATTATAACCAACATAAATTTGTAATTCAAAATCTTAATCAAACCATTTTCAATTCAAAGTCCTAATCATAAATTTTATAATCAAATACCTCAATTTTATTTATGATTATATAATTTGCATTGCTAAATCAAGTAATTAATACATAAAATAGAAAGAAAAAACATTTGGAGAATCGGAAAGGAAGTTTGGAGAGAATAACATTTGGAGATTGCAAATGTCCTGCATATTCATGATGAAATATTAAAATAATTAAAAATTCAATTAAATTGACTTAAGTTTCAATATAAACTATGTTTATTTATCAAATATTCAAAAAAATGTGCAACAAAATCGATAAATGCTTCTACAAGTTACTTCTACAAGTAATTGTGTTCTGACAATCAGTTTTGTATTTTATATCATTTTTAATAAACATTCTAACATTTCATAAACATTTTATCAGTAGAAGAATAACATTAAAATAACTTCTTATTAATCCCGCTGTGAAAGAAAATTTTAACCATTATTCTAATTTCGGTTATGCCTTAATATCTTACCAGCAATGATTAGCAAATGGAGAGGAACATTTCGACGAATTTTAGTTTAGTTTTCGATGCATTTTTATTAATAATAAATGAAATCTGAGTACTTATTCTTATAAATGTCTAAATAATCAATAAAATAGTAGTTGTTCTTCGAGATCATACACGTGATTACTTTTTGGATTAGTCTAGTTTGCATGCAATAAAAGCTCAATATTCTTTTACTAAACAAAATGGATATTTCTCTGAATATTTTCGTTGGAAGAGTATCAGTTAAATCACATCTCCCTCAAAGAAGGTATCAATTTTATACGGCCATTCACGAAAGAAATTTAAAATAAATTTTATACTAAGTAATGGCAGTGGTGTACAACATCAAACATGCCAATAAGAAATACTTAATGAAATGAAAAAAAATACCTCTATATGTCTGTCGATATGATAAATTACAATTTCATCTTCCAGACCTGTAATGAGAAATTGCCACCAAAATTTTATTAATCCCTGCTTGTTTAGTATTAAAAAGATATCTAAAAGAGCTTGAAAATATTGGCATCTTATTCCATGGATAAGTTATCGAAGCAACCTTGCACATATTCTCGTCGTCTCAAGTGAGTCAAACATAAATTTTGGCAGAATGTGATTAGACAAAGTAATAAATATTATATCGAATTAAAAATTTCTCATGCTTAAATAAAAATGGCAGACATTTTAAAATAGCTACTGATTTTACTTATAACATGATAATGAAACGGAAACATAAATCTACATTCATAAAATCCAATCTATGAAGATTGCTTTAATGGTTTTTCACAAAATTTAATATACTTAGGATTAATGAATCAGAAATTTAATTCTTTGACAGAATACAACTAGAATTAAATGTTACAAAGTCTAATTATTTGTAATATGCAATTTAATTATAAATATAGATATTTTCAAACCAATAGAATATAATTACTTTAAATTTTGTTAAATGAGTGAATAGTTTTTTTCCTTCATTTAATTATGAGAAAATATTTCTGTTAGTAGTTACCTTATCTAATTATTTGTTTAGAAAAGACTTTTCCCACAAGCATATAAAATCTACAAAGCATATAAAATATAATATATTTTCGATTCTCTTGACAGTAAAAGCCACATTTAATAAATGATCCAGTAAGATATACATAACTTTTTTTCATAATAAATAACTTTCTTGTCAGTTTCCACCGCGATTTTGACTGCCAATATTCTGGATTCAACAAAGTTAGGGCGTGTGCTGACTTTGTCAAAAAATTGGTTTCTTCGTCAACAGCAAAGTTTTTAATCTCAAATTCTTTCAGAAAACTTATGACAGATGACAACATTATAAAACGAGCTCAGATTATGCAACGAATATTTCCCTTCCAGGAAATAGAGACTTTGTGCTTGTCAATAACAGAAATGATTTAAAACATTTGAGACTTTTCTTTTAATTTAGCCTTTTTTTTTTGTTTAAGACGTGAAAGATTAAAAATTTCAATAAATCGATGAGCGTGTCAGTAAATAGTAATTTGTGGAGTCAAAAAGAATTAGTAATGAAAATATGCTAATATGCTTACAAAAATATTTTTTTTAATTTTTATTTAATCAAATTCTTATTTTCAATATGCATTAAATCTTTTGAGTTCTTAGTAAACATAAAAACCAATAAAAAATGAAGCTTCGAACAAGACTTAATAAGCAAATAACACTTTTTTCTATCGGTATATCACGCTATATATATATATATATATATATATATAATTTAAATCTTAATTGATTTTCCAATTTTTCTCTTAAATTAGTCACATTACTTCATTCTAAAGTGTTCTCTTATTTCTTCATCCAAATCCGTTTTTTATTTAAATATTTCTAAAATGTGCTCTGGAAAACTGATGACTATTGCAATTTTTCACTCTCCGAGCGAAGAGATAAAAATCCCTAATGTCTACGACATCCTTTTAAATATATCTAAGTTTCCCTTTCCTATGCCTTCAAGAATTAAAGAAATCCCTATGAGAATCTCACAGTAAAATAACTAAGGGAAAATTTTCTTTCACTTTTTCTTGTATCTCGATCTTTATTACCGTTTCTGCTTTGTACAAATTTTGACTCATGTAGAAAAATAAATAAAGTATATAGACACACATATAATATGTAAATTTTAAAAAGGAGTTAGAAAGAGGGGAAAAAAGAATAAGCAGATGGTGATCAAACAGGTAGCAATTTTAGAAATTCTGAATATGAATAAACTCAGAATTATGCTCCCCTTCTGAAAATATTAAGACTGATTTTAATATTTTCAGTTATGTAAACTGTCTATGTTCTGTTAACTGTCATTATGCTGCGCTCAGTAAGCTAATTTGAAATCAAATTCGTTCGGAGTTACAGGTAGCAACCACTCTGATCTTTTCTCGATATCATTTGATATAAGAACAAACAAAATTGTGTAACGAAATTTCAATAAGTATTAGCTAACTGCATCCAAATAACAAGGATTATAGTTATTTGGATGCAGCTATTTATTTGTTAATATCATTGATATTTAGAATGAAAAGAAAAGTTAATTAATGTATTTAAATGAATGAATATAATTTTCAATTAATTTCTTCAAGTTCTATAATCTTATTTGTGGAGCTTTTATAGGCCTTCTGTTGTTTGTAAACTATGCAACATGCTATATTATCTAATTATTATTTCTTTAATGAACATTTTTCTTTTTCTTATTACAAACAAGGTTATAACCTGAATACAGGTTTGCGTTTCTTAGGTATAAAATCAAAAACAATATCTAATGTTTTCGTAGCATTTGATTTCCATTCTTACCAACAGAACAAAACTGTTTGTTCTAAACTACTATTTTAAAAGTTTAATTCTTTCTTACTGCTATATCAACATAATAAATAAGATGCTAGCGAGGGTAGACATAAAAAAGATATCCCACAGACGATAGAAAGGAGTTTCACATTTCATCATCTAATGAAGTTTAGAACATTTTTTAATTTATTTTTATAATACTTTTTATAACTTTCAACAATATTTGCATTATTTTATTTTAATATCATAAAAACTACACAATTACGCTGAGATGTAAATTTCTAAAAGGAAAATCATAGATTAATATCCCTTAATAAATGTTGAAACAACATAAAACAAATTCATTAATTTTACTATCTCTAAACCTTTAATGATTTTCGAAGACTCTTCTGTAACATGGTGCAGTTGGTTCTACGAGAAATTCCTCTTCCTATCTTAAATGTCATTATCAAAAGAAAGAAACTATTTTTTACTCTCTCTTTAAATGACTAGTTTCCCTGGAGACTTTGGCTCGTGCTGCAGAAAACGGAAGAGAAACGTACAAAGAAATATTTATGACGACGTTGATTTCCATCTTCTTGCATTGAAGGAGGAAAAGAAGAATTCAGTAGCAGACGTCTCTAGTAATTTGCTTTCCTGCAGATTTGTTGATATGGCAGTGTACGATTGTATTCCGATTTGGTATAATTTCAACGCGTTTGGAACAATTCACTCCAATTTCAGTTCTAGGAATTTCAAATGCAATCCTCGCCAAATAACAAGAGGAAGATACAGTACAAATGTTATTGGTTTTAGTTTTGATGAACTGAAAGAGACATAAATATTATTTGTCTTTTATAAGAAATCGTTGTCTGTTTTGATTATCCAGTCCCTCAGAAAGCTCCATCTATTCAAATTAAAATTTTTGTCTAAAAGGTGTGAAGTATTTTCATTATTGTGTGTGTGTGTGTGTGTGCGTGCGTGTGTGTGTTTGTGTGCGTGCGTGTGTGTGTTTGTGTGTTTGTGTGTGTGTGCGTGTGTGTGTGTGTGTTTGTGTGTGTGTGTGTGTGTGTGTTTGTGTGTGTGTGTGTGTGCTTGCGTGTGTGTGTGTGCGTGCGTTTGTGTGTGTCAAAATGTTTCGAAACATTATTGCAGAGAAGACATTTTTACAGCCCCTATCAAAGTTTTTAAAAAAATGCTTTTATTTTTTAATTTTTGTACAAAAGTATTTCTTTATTTACAATTAAATTCAAGTTTGATTAATACTTAGATAGGTGACAAAATTTCTTTTACACATTTTGAACTGGACACTCAGCTAATTTGATCTGCTTTATGAAAGAAAATAATTGCATTTTTCTTTTTCAGATTTATTAGCACGTTTTATGAATCAAAGCAGTTTTGAACTTCTGGGAAAATTAGATAAGAATCTAATGAATAAAAGACATTTCATTACAATTTTAAAAGATTTCAATTCATTACACATTAAGCAAGCTTGTGAAAATAAAAGTAAATAAAAAAAAATTATATGCTAAATTTTTAGGTATTAAAGCGGACTTTTTTAAAGACCGGTTATTTATTTCATAATTGATTTACTAACATCAAGATGCAATGTTTTTTTTAACTTCAACTTTTTTATGAAGTTTGTTGTACACTTTCATCATTGTCATTCCTCATTTAGCTATAATATTTACAAATTTTAATGAAGCAAATATTCCTTTTTATTTCATGCAGGATTCCTCCTCTTTCCATTCTGTCATTGTTTTCTGCAAAGATCTGATGGTAGATTTTCTCACCGTGTTAGTTGATACGAAGTCACATAGAGTATCTTAAAGGAACACATCTGGGTCAATTAGGCGTCTCTTCAAGAGTTTTTCATTGTTCTTTTTTTAAAAACATTAATCATCTTCTTTTTCAGTTCTTGAGAAACATAGTCGTCTAAATATTCAAAATCTCTAAGTTTCTCTGATAAATACCAGAAATTTTCCAGTGCACTTGTTTATTGTGCAGATGGAAATTTTGTATTTGATATACACTTTTAGGTTTTTTTTGAAGGTGTGCACATTATTTAGTTTAAAATCATATGTTATAATATTTTTTAACAAACGAAAAAGTATCATGAAATCCAGATTTGGCATGCTTGCAAAATAGATTGATTTCTCAATAAATATATGTTGAGTGTATAAATTACCTTTTCCGTACTTAAGGCACGATGTAATCACCCTGGATCTCTAAAACATATTCTTTCTTTTCTTTTTCTTTGGGGGGAGGGGGAGATACGCCTAAGAAATGTGATGGTCATCTCTAACAATTCTTTGGAATCATTTCGAAGATGGAACTGTTCAAGTTGATATTTGGCAAATTTGATGATATTTGAGGCACTGAAGAACCTTTTTTCATATGTTGGAACAGCAAATACAATACGAAATCAATTTTATAGACTGAATTCTAAGAATTCTTAATTTTTTTAATATATTACATCAGGCCTCGTTGAAATCGCTGTTGATTCACAGTAATTCATTCAAGCATTATTTCGTAGACATGATAAGAGCAAGCCATCAAAGATTTGTTCTCTTTGTTCATCGCATTATCAGTAAAATACAAGCTTTATTTCATAATCTTGCGTTAATTGATTTTGCAACAATACCCAAATATTCTATCAGTAATTCTCCAGGATTATATTGCTTCGTGAAAAGTAACAGTTATTGTTCCTCTTATTCCTGGTGGAATTTTGGAATTAAAAAACACTTGTCAAAGCCTTTTACTGGAATAGTTATTGGTAGATTACAAGCTAAAATATTTCTAAAATTTGCCAGTCCCAATGAGCTGTCAACGGAAAATAAATTGATAACTTGCTTATTTAAATTTTCAGTTCAATTTTCTTTGTTTTTTTAATCTCACACACTATACTCCAATGAATCAAACCTTACACTTTTAAGTGTTTTTGTTAATACAATAGCTGCCTTTTAATTTCTTATCTTTATTTCATTGAGACTTGTAGCGATATTATTGCTCAGAATAGCCTTCCTACTTCTTTTCTTGAATGGTTTATTACAAGAGAAACTTCGTAGTTCTTTATTTGAAAAACAACTGTCACCTTCAGACGATAAATTTTCTCTTCATGTAAAGGAATCATTATATCTGTTCAAATAGCAATTTTTTTTTGTTCTTCTTCATGTTCCTTTCTTTAAAAAGCTATTTTGTCTACATTTCCCATTTTACCAGCCCATCATCTTTGAAACAGTGAAAATTCTTTTTCTCGTATTTTGATCATATTTGGGGCATTACCGTGAGAAATATCAAACAGATCTTGTAAACTCATTCAATAATGCTTTTTACAAGTCTTAAAAGTGTGTGGCTTTTTCTTTTGTATTTTTTAAAAAGATATCCAGTTTTGTCTGTAAGGAACTCTTTTAATGAAATAGGAAATAAATGTAATCTATTTGTTTAATGGAGAAAATTACTGAGATATTCTATTTTCTGAGGAAACTTTGTTTGTTAGTGTGGTATATAATATTTGACTAATAAACCAAATAATTGGGGTTTTTTTGTTAACGGAGGTGGTAAATTATTTGATGTCATTAACTAAAAATATCATAAACCACAACACCAACTGAATGCTAAGTTAACATCTAAAATTATTTCAAGTTACATATCTAAAACTCTTCTTAAATCAATTTTGATTAGATTTACTATAACTTAAATGTCACACATGGGCAAAACAGAATATCTAGAAACGCATGCTACACTCAATACAATAATTAATCATGAAATCATCTGCTCGAATCACGTTCAAGCTAGGAATGTGATAGTGACGAGCCCCAGCGTATCTGGACTTGGAACATTTCTGTCTCAGTATGAAACTTTCTGTGAGTAAAAGTCGTAGTGGAACGGGGAGAAAATTGAAAACTAGGAAAAATGTATTATCTTATATTCATAATTTTTTGTTGATTACTAACTGGTGCTCGGCGCGTTGATGTCGCCTAAAAAATAATTTTGGAAATATTGAAAAGATTTCGAATTTTGGAAATTTGAAATAGCTATCTTGTTTAATTAAGAATGATAGAAAGAATGATATTTATTTTCTAATCGGCGAAGAATACATTCATTATAATTTAATGATATATAAAGGAGAAGTGTAAATAAAATTTATGGATTTTTTTTATTATTATTCAAGTGCTTTAGAGTAAACAATACGTTTTGTTTTACCGTTTTCTGTAAAAACAAATAAATTTCTTGCCTGTCTGACTCGTGAGCATCCAACATACAACAGGTCATGTGAAAAACATGGATTTTTCTAGGTTCAATCCGCACACTTGAAGTGATTGACCTTCCGCCTCGTTGATGATCATCGAGAATGCAAGCCGAATGGGGAACTGCAGTCGTTTGAAAGCGAAAGGTATGTTGGTGGGAATGCGTGGAATGAGTGCATATTCTCTATTCCTCTCTGATGAATAGTTGACTCGATTCTTGCCGTATATTAATCTTGAGATTCTGAAGTACGTGAATTTGCAATTCGTAAACGATCTGCTTCATTTTTCGTATGTCGTTTGCTTGAGAAGTTCGAATTTGCTTATTACTACCTACTGCTCTGGTAGATCCACTAAGAGACGAATGTTTCAGAGGCATTTTTTTTTCAATAGAATATAAGTTTGCATAGCTGAAGTATCGTTTCTCAATTCGCAGAATTAATAGAAAAATTATCGTTTGCAACGGAAAATTTCCATTAAAATTAATTCCCGAAAAACGTAAACTCAGGAACTGCCTTCTAAAGAACAATATAGCTTGTTCTCCTCATTTATCAACCTTTGTACAGAGTAAATCATCTTTCATTTCCTTTTGTACATATATTTTTAGTATTTTTCCCTGTATTATTTAGACTTTATTTCTGTGTGTTTGTCTACATATATTTGCTTTTATTTGTATTGTGAATATATCGTTTTTATTTGATCACGCCTCTTCAATTGTATTATATCATTTACTGTATGTTTCCGTTAGCATGATTGTTGATGGCAATCAATAAAAAAATGACAATTTTATTGACAATTGATGCATGTACTATTAACACCGAATGACATGGGTCTTTGCCGTTTATTGTTTATATTTTGTCAATTTGAAAAAAAATGTTAAATTATAAAAACGCATGAAGCGATTTGTTTGTAAACTTTACTGTGTTCAAAATAAATGCTAATAATTGTATTATGCCTGTAATCTTTGCTCAAGTGCGAGCAATAAATTGGCAAAGTACTATCACAATCAGATGAACGACGCTAGGGCAGCGTATAAAATACGAACAAGCAAAAATTCATTTTTATGTATTAGAGAGAATAAGTTAAAAATTTGAAGAAATTTCGTATTATTATATTTTTACCTTGTGATGCAAGAAGATCAATGTCCAAACCCCTTGAGTAAAGCTATAGCAGTGTCAATTTCTACATAGCAAGACATAAAATGGATTTTAAAATATAGTGACAAGGCATGTTTATGGATTTTTTTTTTCGGATAGTGAATTTTCAGTGTATATGAATTCTGTAACATTTAATGCTGAAATATTATAAATAAAATTTTCTTTCTCCGAATAAGTAATGGCAATTGTAAACCGTGATTACTATAAAGCATATTATTAAATGCCATCTTTAAATGAAGAGTACAAAACAGACTAAACGATGAATTTTCAAAAGTTTAGATAGATATGCTGGAAGAAACTGAACTTCATTGGATCATAGAAACGAGAATAAAAACGAATCACGAGTTGATCCCATGGGTGACATTAACGATTGATAAATTGATCTTTCATAATATTATTAGCAAAAAAGACATCCATTTTACAAAGAACACTACATTTTGGAGAAAATGTAGAAAGTTTGGTGCTTGATATTCTCTTCCTTTCTGAGTCCTATCAATAGAGAGATGATTAATTCGCTTTGAAAGTTAAAAATTATTTGCGGAATGAAAAACAGAAAAGGTTATTTTAAATTATAAAAGAATTTCAATGATGCAATAAAATAATGGATTGGAATACAATAGAGACTCAGAAACCTGCTTTTAGATACGGACGCAATTTAAATAATTTGGAAAAGTATATATTGCATAATTGCAAAGTATAAAGAACGATTATTTAAAATTTTAAAGAAATGTATCCTTTTTCAAGGGCAACAGCGTTATAAGAAGTCACAGGCAACATTCAGATGTAATAATGGTAAGTAAGAAGCAGTATCAACTTCAAACTTTAGAAATAATGTTAATTTCTTTAAATGTTGATATTACTTGAAATATGCATCGATACGCGCTTTACATGTCATTATTCAATAAAACAGCTGTTGTGCTCTTGCAGAGTTGCATTTTGTTAGTACTTATAAATTTTTTGTAACCTTGTTTTACTTAATTATTTGATTAAAAAAAACTCTTGTAGTATCGATATTACTTTGCATTTCTGACTCCATATTCCATTGCAAATTTCTGTTCTCTTTTCCCGACTTGCGCTTGAAGTTTGCTGGTGACATTGTTATTACTCTGTATACAGTATTTCATTTCATTTATTCTAAACAAAATACTAATGCACAGAGCATTGAAATTGTTCCATAAAATCAGATGATACTAAAGTTTTAAAAACTTTACTTGTTCAAAAACACTTTATTGAAGTTGAAAATAAATAACGTTTCGTCTGGAAGTATTTTATGAAGATAAAGATAAAACTAGAATATGAGTAAAATATATGCACACTAAATAAATATGGCAAAAAGAAGAATTAGGCTTTATTATTAGAATGCATTCAGATAAAATTAGCGTGCAAATAACTCGCTTCATTTTTATTGCTAGATAAGAATAGACACCAATAAAGGTGATCAAGAGGACATAGAAAACTTTTCTTTGAATGAACTTTCAGGGTTTTTTTTCTTCTAAATCTTAAATGGGAAATTTGGTGTTTCCCTTTTTGCGTATCTTGGTATGTCTCAATCAATATTTTACTTTATAAATATTTTGTCAACATAAAAGTTACGTAAAAATAGAGACAGAAATTTAATATATTTTACTGTGTAATTATAGAATACTATCAAAAATACTATCTTGAAACTTTTATAACACTTCAATGTATTCACATGTCCATGTAATATCTATTTTCAGACATTGGAATTCTTTACGTAATAAAAATATTCACAATTTTGCAACTAGAAAAGAGCCATCTGTTGCTTTATGAATCTCTGGAGTAACTTGGAAACAATCTCTGATTCTTTTCTCTGTTTAGCCTGGGAATTGTCCGTCCTTTTTTCATTATCATTTGATTTCAGGGAAAGAAGGAAAACTTCGTGGCATTCATCACCGAATAGATGCTAAGTCTGTTAAAGAAATGGACCATTTCATATTTATCATCAACAGAATTATTAATATTAAGAAGACCAAAGCAGCTGTGATCTGGTGTTTAGATCTCGGCTTCAGGATGGAAGGGCTCCATATTGGAGATCCGATTCCACCAAGGAACCGCCGTGCAAGGGAGTCTGGTGTACGTTAAATCCTCCGGGGCCAAGTGTCCTCCCACGGTTGCAGAGCACGGCTCGGAGGAAAGAGCATCAGCTCAGGGTGCCGTCATGTCATCTATGCATGGTTCAAAATTACATGGTCTATTTCTAAAGAACCTTAATTTTGCTTTAAAGCGCCCATTAATTGTAACTAAATTTAACAATTAAAAAATTCTTCACAATGCTGGGTTATTGACATCAAAGAACTATAAAATTTTCATGTTATTCGAAATCTAATGTTTTCCAAACTTAAAATGAATGATTTTATGTATTTTTCAAAGGAAGGAAATTAAAGTATTATTTTTATAATTTCAGTAAATAATTCTAAATATTTTTTCTTCTTCTTTACTTAAACGAGAAAAATTAAACTTTAAAAAAATAAATGACGTCTCTTGATAATTTTAATTCTTAATAAAAAATAAATTATTTTCCCGACAAAATTGTGTAGGAGTGTTCAGTTTCAATAAATATTAAATTACACAATTCTATTCTTCACTATCTATTGTTGCTATTTTTTAAAAATAAATGGCTAACAAGATAATAACAAGCAATTTAATTATCTGTTTCAGGCATAAAGCTTTATCTACAAAAGCAATCTAAAATGATTTTAAAAAAAAATAGAAGCACGCTGTAAACAACATCTATTTGCCATTCAAATAAACTTAAAATAAAAAATTATCTGATTAAAAATAATTCAACCCCACTATAATCATCGCAATGCGATACTAGAAGAAACAATTATGTTTAATAAATAATTTCAATGTAGTCATTTTTTTTTATTTTATATCTGAATGCATCTCGCAAATAAGCTCTCTCAAAATGTCTTTTATTCAACGCTTAAGTACGACCCATTGAAGATAACGGCGATTTATGAAAAAAATATGATTTTAAAACATTCACCGCCGGTCATCTGAAACAAAATATTGGAACCTCAAACAGCTCCCTTATAACCAGCGATAAATTTTTGGAAAGTATTTTTTTTTATCATATTCCTATTTCGCGCCATTTTAAAACATGAAAATATCGCGGCTTCATAAGTACGCTTGAAATTTTCTAGCGACGTCGCCGAAGCTGATAAGGAAAAAAACTAAATTCTTATCTTTATAATCCAGATTCTTTGAAGCTGCTTAATATTTGATAGTCTTGTGCTTGCACAGATACGTGTAAGTGCGTTTCTAAAGCATTCTCCTTTGTAAGAAACTCAGAACCGTTTTATATACAGAATCTCCAAAATGAGATTTTATGTGATACTGAATTTTTCCTCTTGAATGTAACCAATTCCTTTCAAATTAATTTATCGAGCACGTTAAGTTTCTGTAGCATCGTGTAGTGCTAGTTAGATTAATTGTTCGTTACATATGCAATTTGTCATTATCTTATGTAGTTGTTGCGAATATCGTTATTGAATAGTCCTTTATAATATTACAGATCATATTTTATTTATTTTATTCAGTTGCAATTATATGTTAAAAATGTGTTTTCTGAAATTATTGCAATTGATCCGATTTGAAGCACTATTACAGATCATTCTCATGAATGGAATTAAATCTCTTATTAACTGGTTTGAATTGTATCCCTTTTAATCTAAGCTACGTCTGTTAGTTTTTTCATCAGATATTTGATGTGTTTTCCTTTGTAAAATTCATATATGCGGGGAAATTTGATCCTATGTGTCTTGCGACACCTGAAAGCTAATATCAAAGGAATCATAAAAAATTCAGAGAACTATGAACATAGAATCATAAATCATAAATTTAAACCAAATCGAAAATTTGAATGTAAATTTTGACTCGCTCTTGTATAAAGTCATAGTTAAAGAATTATTCCTTTTAGATATCAAAACCATTTAAATTTTAAAATAGCCCCCCAAAAATTAAAAATTTATTTAACGTGTGGGAAAGAAATTATCTATACTTATAATAAAGCTGAAGGTGTGTGTGCGCGCGTGTGTGTGTGTGTTGGCCCTCTACAGGCTAGACCACTTCACCTACAACCACCGAATTCGACCCATGTATATCTTGGAGGTCAAAAATGTGTAATTCGGAGCAATTTTTTTGAATTTTTAATTAGAATTATAATTAATTAAAATCTTACTGACATTTTATTGTTTTCTTCTATAACTTCCTAAAATATTATTGCTCAAAAATGATTTTTACATCAAGTTAAAGTTCAAAAAAATATCTTTTTGATGATACCAATGTTTTTACACATAAATTAAGTTTCTATTTTTAAGGAATTGTTAAAAGGAAAATTTTAAGGAATTTTTTTTAAAAATATTTTTATTATATTTTTAATTGTTTATTTTGCTCTAAATAAAAATAAAATCTAACTTACACGAGCACATTAGATGTGCATGAAAAAAATTAGCTTTTATCAACGAGTTTTTATCAACATTGATAAAAGCTGAAGTCAAAAAAATAAGTTTTGTACGCTTCTGTATGAAATGAAATAAATAAGAAATATGATATTTTCTAAAAAATAAATGCAAGACAAAAGATTTCTGTGATCTTTTACAATATCTATATATTATTAATTCAAAAATCAACTTTATTTAAGACAAACATGATTTAATATATGTTTTTTTTTCAATTCAAGAGACCATGGCTAAATTGTTTATCTTTAATAAAAGAAATACAATGATTTAAGTGAAGTAAATAAATGTATTTTATGTAATTTGTAGTATGGCATTCAGACATTTTGCAATATGGATTCAATTATACAAAACAAAAGCTCAAAGAAATTGTCACATTCGATGTAAACTTTAAGAAAGTGTTTGTATTTAATGTTTTGATAATAAAGATGAAACGATCCGGCTGTGCGTTTATTTATAAAAATTTCGAAACATTATCTTTTAATTTTGCTTTTAAAAACCGACTTTACAAATTTTACATGAAGCAATTCGATGTAAAAATTAATGAATTGTTTTGTACTTTGATAGTAAAAATGAAATTTTCCACCTATGGAATTATTTTTATAAATTTCAAAACAGAATCTTCATTAAAATTAATTTCTTTAGGAATTTTAAAAACGGAAACGTTTTATTATTTTTGCTGAATCAGCTTCTTTGCGCAAAATGAAGTGAAAAATACTTATTGAGAAATAAAGATAATATTTTACCGCGTGATATTGCATCAGCTCACACTTCTGCAATTATAAACAATAAGAAAAATTGTTTTTTGAATACAACCGATATTTTCCTATTTCTCTAATTGTACTTCTATTACCAAACATCTGGAAAAAAAGGACTGGTCATCGAACGAAAAGGTAATTGCTGAAACAATTACCTGATTTGAAGAAATTAATATATTGTACTACTAATAAATGCATAAACATCACACGAGACTACTGTGAAAAAAAATCCTTTGTAATGGAAAAATTATGTTCAAAATTCATAATTTTTGTGATAATGATAATGATAATAATTTATCATAAAACATTGTTAGAAGAATTTTGTAAAAGTGTTCAATATATATATATTGAAAATGTTATATATATTACATAAAATATATATAAAAGTGTTCAAAACTATATATATATATATATATATATATATATATATTAACTCCAATTGTGAATATAAATGATTTAAGTTTTAATTTAGAAAGTAAGAATTTAGAGCATTAAACTAAATGTATCAAGCTTCCTAAATTATAAAAAAAAAAATTGAGGAAAAATATTATGGTTAAAAATAAAAATCATGTCATGTAACGCAAACAAAAAAATAATAAATTTAATTCCTGGATGTACAATAAAAAAAATATTTTAAATACTCAGATAATTTGTCCATCCCATAGAGTTAAAATTTGCTTCCGAAATTCGGATATAAAACAATGTTTATGTAAGTTATTTCAAAAGGCAAGTACAGCTATCAGCTATGCAAATAAAAAAAATAATTATACAAATGAGGTATTGCGTATAAAACAACTTCAAACTCTCGAACAAAACGCCGAGATAATTAAGTAACTTTCCAACATTCGTTTCATTTTTTTTACTATGCATAATAATAATTTTTTGACTAAACAGAACTAATTAATTGAATTGCTGAATTAAGTGTTCTTGTAAAAAGTAACAAAGACTTTGGAAAAGAATAAAATATGAGATAAAAGTTTCGGGTGAATTCTTGAGTGAAAATATTTTTTTACTTGTTTCTAAGCTGCTTATTTAAATAAAAGACTTTTTTGTCATAAAAATTTATATTATTTCCTTAAGTTGTTACTCCTGTTTAAAAAAAAACAGTAGAATATTCAAACATAAATCCGCAATAAGAGAAACTATTATTTTATCCTAACAGAATTTTTATTCTTACTATTTTATAGAAAAATAGAAAATATTTGCTGTAGGCAGATAATGCATCAAGTTAGAGAATAATAATAATAATAAAAGAATTTTATGATATGTAAGTCTGCGTTCAAAAACTAAAACTGTTTTTACAGAAAAAGATTATGAAATTTCATTAAAAAGCTTTTGATTAATATCTACGTTTATTTACATTTTCGAATATAATAACTCAAAAATGGAAAATTAAAAAAAATTATTAATTGAAAATAATATCAAAATATATTTAATTCCATTTTTTAACTTTTAATTCATTTGAAATTAATACTGCCTAAAAATTTTAATACCTATTTAAACCTTGCCTGAAATGGTATCGAAGTATAAAATGAAATTCGATTTATTCAGAAAGTGAATAACAATAAAACTATTAACTTTATTCCCCAAAGAAATTTCATTATATTTTATTATTATTAGGCTAAATTTTTCAAGACTTTTGTTCATTTATTGCCTTTCTATTGCCTGCCTGTTCTATATTTGCCTATATTGCTTTCTATTTTTCCCTAAACTTGACCTTCTAAACACTTTATTATACAGTTTTTGAGCCAACATTGAACAATCTTTAATATCATTCCATCAATCATAAGTAAAAACGCCAATAAGTTTAATAAATTTAATAAATTCAAATAATAAAAAATATAATTTATTTCTATCAAAATATTTTTTATAAAACATAACACTATTTAATTGATATTTTGCGCTTTTCTTCTTCAACACTTGGCAATCAAAAATTTTAATTGAAACCTCCAAGTGAAATCTTTGAGCCTAAGATAAAATTTAATATAATTATCTTATGATTCTTTATTCCTTATTTGTTTTTCATGAGGACAGGAAATTACATTGTGAGAGGAATTAATGCGCATTCTTCTGTTATATATATTTCGGAATAACGTATGGTTAAAAAATTCTTATGTAATTTAATAAAAACATACTGTTACTAAAACGAAGAAGGAAAATTTTAAGTACAGAAAGCGTCGATTCTCTTAACTCTACTGTCTCTGAAAAGCCCAAAATGTCCGTCCAATGGAACTGTTGCTAGCGCCCAAGACTCCTAGATATCATTGTTAAATTTCCTTTCCCTTTTGAAAGATTGAATACCTGAGGCGCTTGTAATTGATACTAAAAGATTCTTTCTCAGATGTGTTGGGAGGGCTGACAAGAAGATGTGACAAGGGGAAACTAAAACTGAAAGGATGTGGAAGAAAGGATTTTCTGAAAGGATGTCCGAGCCTAACAGCCATCAGTTTCATTTTTCTTTGTATTTCAACCTCTTAAGATTAAGAGTTGTCATTGCTGTTTTTGAAAGGACAAGGAATTTTTATAATCTTTGAAAGGGAAGTTCGGATGCTCCAATATTTTAAGGTACCTGAAATGAGAAGAAAACCTCCTTAGATTTCAAATCATTATATTTCCATTTTTCTTCCTAAAGCGGTACGTGTTATTATTTTCTAAAGGTTCATTTGAAAGTAGGGAAAGAAAGAAAGATTCAACATATAATCAAATCTTAATACACATTAATAAAATGTGGAATATATATATATTTCTTATTTTAAAATGATAAATCTTCAAAAATCAGGTATTCTGGGAAAAAATTAACAAATTTAATTGATCATTTTATAAGCAACCCATTCAGTTCGTCACGTTTTGGCTATTTATTTCTTGACTTCATGCTTTTAAAGTGCGTGCTTTATTCAATATTATTCTTTAAAGAGTTATCCGGTTAATTTTATTCTTATGTTTCAGTGACAAAGTAGCATCATTAGAATGCGATGCATGGTGTTTAAGAATTAATGTAGGCTTTTTATCCTGTTGAAAGTTCAAACTAATATTTTCTCAAATAATTCTCAAGTATATTAAACATAGTTTTTAACAAAGATATCTGTGACTTTCCTAATAATTTTACGTTTTAATATCAAAAGTAATTTAGTAATTTATTTATTTACTATTTAATATTCTTAGTCTTTTCTGAATAACCAAACTGAATAGTATTTATTGCAATAATTTTATTTCCCATTACTAAAACCTGATGAAAAAATGCCCTCAGCATTGTCATTAACGCCATAGATGGAAAAAAAGTGTCATTTAAATTCTGACAGTTAGATCATCATAACTTTCTTCTTCCTTGGTACATGATGTATTTAAAAATTGCATTAACATGGTTTGTTTGGTGCTTGTTTCCAACGGTATGAAGCAATTTCATTGTGAGAAAAGTAATGTATAATTTTTTCACTTTTATTATAAAAAGTGTTTATCATGAAAACCGCTCTTATACTTTATTTATCTCAAGAAGCAAAATTAATTACTAAAAGAAATAAACCGTTTCCCAATTATCTATCTTCGAAAGAGAATTGGCTAATATTAATTGAAGATCAAAAATGAATATAAAACTACTAAAATGAATATTAATACAAAGAGTAAAAGTGGAAACTAAAAAAAACAAACATTGAAAATAACAATTGAAGTTCAAAAATTTCATTTGTTCGTTACATTAGACAAAATTAAATACAAAAAGGAAAAAAAAGACAATTATTATTTATCAGATTTCTCTCCCAAAATTTTTGTTGGCCTAAAAATATTGAAATAAAAACTCTTTCCAATTAGTTTATGTGAAATTAGCTTTAATTTCAAATTAAAAAGAGAATGCTTTTTTAATAATTTTAGCTACTATTAAAAAATTTAGAAACTTTTTCAAGAGAGCTCATATTTCTCTCATGCTTTTTTCCAGCATCCACCATCAATTTTTAGCTCACCACATCATAAATATCCAACATGATATGGATTTTAAGAATGCATCCAGAAAATTCAAGATCTGCACAAAAATGTATCTTAATATAAAAGCCTCTGAATGTTAAGAATGTTTTTTATTACTGTAATTAGCATTTTAATATAAAGCAACTATAACTTTCCAAGATTGAAACGAATATTTATACAATGAGTAAAGCCGTAAATTTAAAATAACAATTGCGATTCTAAAATGTCATTAGTTTATTTTTTTCGTTCATCGCATTAGGCAAAATTAAATACAAAAATTAAAAAGAAAACTCAATTATTTATTAAATTCCACTAGCACGAAATTTTTATTGGCCTAAAAACATTCAAATAAAAACTCTTTCCAAACAGTTTACATAAAATGAGCTTTAATTTCAAAATAAATAATTATCCTTAAAAAAGATAGTATTTTTCTACGTCTCTTAGATACTAGGAAAAATTTCAGAAAAATCTTCACAAGAGCTCGTATATCTCTAATGCACTTTTCCAGTACTCAGCGATAGTTTTTTAGCCCCCCACAACATAAATATAATCATGATATAGCTTTTAACAATACATCCAGAAAATTGGAGGCCTGCATAAAAATAAAATTCAATATGAGAACATCTGAATTTTAAGAATGTTTTTATTACTGTAATTAGCATTAACTTTGATAGGCATTAGCAGCTCTATAAACATAAATGAAAATAGTAAAGTATGAGATGTAAAATTTAGAGAAAAAAAATTAACTGTGAACAACCTTATTATATACAATTTTTTAGGAAATATGATTCAAGAGTCGTAGTCTAGTGAATGCTCTTGAGTATACAAATAGATATTTATTTATTACATACATATAATACATACTA
This sequence comes from Argiope aurantia, assembly GCA_026543865.1. NCBI lineage: Eukaryota > Metazoa > Arthropoda > Arachnida > Araneae > Araneidae > Argiope > Argiope aurantia. Next base: position 8,284 of record JAPMOR010026811.1, on the reverse strand, counting down.
AAATGTGTGTCTTTTTCAATATTAATATCAGAATACAGAGAATTATTTTTAATCCTTTTCATTAATTTACTAAAATATTATTATACCTTGAATGAAAAGTCGAAATCAGAAAGTAAAAAAAAACATTATCTAAGCAGCTTACAGTCAAATAATACTCTTCGTTTAATATTTATTATAGTATATTAAAAGAGGTATTGTGATTTCAATTATTTTTAATGATTTTTCAGTTAAAATCAAAAATTTTATATGCATATAGATTTTTAAAATACCGAATTTATGAATGTTGTATTTTTCTTCTTATGACATTTAAATTATCTTTTTTAACAATTTTCGATATTTCAGGTCCCGCTTCAAAGGAAAGGCAATTTACGCTGAAGGAAAATACCACGAGTTGAAATAGTATATTTTTGAATAATTTTATTGTTTATTCATAGTTCAGTTTATAATTTCATCATTATTTATTTAATATAATTTTAAAAAAGATTTTAGTAATGTTTGATATAATGTGAATATTTTGTATAATATCTATTCTTCGTAGAATTTCTCATTCATTTATGCAATGCATTTTAAAAACTGAATTTTCCATGCTTCACAAGAAAAGTTAGATTTTTATGGATCCTAATTTTATTAAAATTCGCCTCGTATTGTTTTCGTTTGCATTAATAATAAAAAGTTTACTCATCTTCATGAATATATAATACAAATATTTAGAGAATAGAAGAATGTATTCTTTTTTTTTTGACATATCATAAATATAGAATGTGCATAGAACCCGCATATCCTATGTTCAAAACATGTTCCTATTTGGATTCTTGCTTCAAATGAAAAAGTATACATATTTTTAATAGTGTATTGTTAAAATATTTTTCAATAAACTGCAATAAATAAAACGCTCTTTAACTAAATTTTTTTGATAACTCACATTATATAAAATAACTATGCAAAGAAATTTTGCATGAATAAAATACGTGTAAATTCTATAGAAGTGTAATAATATTGATATTTTACAACACATTTGATTTAAAATGGAAGTTAATGATAATTATGCAAATATTTATGCCAAATAACTAAATATTTAATAATTACAAACTTTTTTTTTTCAAATTGCAGTGTAGGTATTTTTTTTCATTTAAAATTAATATAGAAAAATATATGGTAACTTTATACTACTTCATTCTTTTTTAATTCATTTTCATGCGAACAGAGTATCAAAATAAATTTTATGTTTCTTAAGGCTGAAGTTTGAAAGTAAAGATAAAAATGAATGTCACTTTATGTCAGAGAAATGAACATATAAGATACATAGGAACAGAGGTGTTATTAATGATTAACCTTTTCTAAATTAATAGTTAAGGAATAAAGGCAAGCAATTTTATACAATTATAAATTTTAAAATTAAAGGCATGGGACATATGAAGGCATGCAATCCAAAAGTTAATATCATTTAACTATTCAAAAAATACCATTAGAAAGGCAAAGAAATGAACGACGAGAGGGAAAAGAGTCGAATCGTTTATAGGGAGCGAGTCTGGCATATGTTAACGTGAAACACTCCAAATGAATTTTGAAGACGCTAAAATGCAAAAGATTTGTTATATGTTTGTGACGGCAGCTGGAAAACACGAAATTCAAGATCTGGTTAAAATAGAATTAGAAAAATTAGATTATTGCTGCAAAAATTCTAATGTCACATTTATGCATCTAATTCCTTCAGGGAAAAAAGGGTATTATAAACATTTAAACCTCGTATTGTTCCCATATGCTGATAAAGGAATCGAGCGTATCAGAAATAAGAAGATTCTTGGAGTAATTGTTGGTGACATATTAAATGATGTCGCCCATGTAAATCGTGGGAAGCAAGAAGGCTAAAGTTTTAAATAGATTTACGGTTGTTAAGTTGTCAAAACAGTGTCAAATAAATCTTCAAGATAATATCATCATGGAGAATTTGAAACAACAATTGTAACTCATCATAGTAGAATTCTCATCAATGAATGACAAATAAAGATGGGAAAATAATCAAAAAGGACGTTTTGCATCTAGCATCTTTTCTCAGTCAAAAAGAAAATAGATGTATTGATAAAAATATTTAGCCCAATTAACTATAAACCATGCATTTCGCCCGCATTATCTTAAAAGCTAAATTGAGATTATGTAGATGAAGATATGGTAATGATTATGATGCCATTCCTCACAACATTTTTCATTGCCCTATTCTTCATCATTCGAGAAAATTTATTAAATCACAGTAAAATATTTCGCAAATTTTATCAAATAAAAATTGACTTTAGAAGCTCAAGTTCTCTTGGATTTCCTGTATCACAATGAAAGCAGTATTTTCAATAAGGAATAATAATATATTCTAGGATTTTTACCGTATTTGACTAACCTTCTCTATTTTGGCCTCTGCCTTCTCCGAAGCTACAAATACAAAAGAACTCTTTGTTGACTATACCTTGTTGTGTATCATTTTTCATTTCTTTTAATACTTCAAGTATTAAAGCCTTTTAACAATACCAAACTTTAAATTGACTTCTATCATTGCCTGAGCCATTAAAAGTATGCATAGAGAAAATCAAGTATTGTTAAAAGCGAACAGTATCTAGTGAATACAATAAAAGAAATGCGAAATAGATTCTATTTATATCCTTTTAATCATAAACATGGACTATACCTAAGACTAAGCGAATGTATATATTCATTTTTCAGTTTTTTTTTCAATTATTCATATGTATTTTATTCCCTTTTTTTCTTTAAAATTCTTTTATTTTATTTTCATTACTTTTTCTACTTATTTTTTCTAAGCACAATATCATCTACATTTGGTAAATTTTATTATTTTTTACTTATGCTTGAATGATACTATTATTGTGTAATTTATGTAAGGTCTATAGATTAGGCCATTCATTCCTCCGATACAATTTTTTTTCATACTTTCCTTTTATTTTTTCTTTTGTATATTATATTTTCTTTGGCTATCTTTAACTTCCTTTGCACCGAGCACTTGTGGATGTGAAAGTTCTTGAATGGTCAATCCTTTGACAGCAATTTAAATTCGAAATTTTAAAACTTAATTATGCGCTTTTACCGGTGTAACGCCACATTTGGCACACACGTAATCATCATTATAATACATAAAAAAAGTATTGGATTCATTAATTGTCAGTAATTTTTAAAAAAACATTGTTTATGAAAATTAAATTTGAGATTCTCATATAATAATTCTCTCTTTTTTTTACCTTAACTATATTATATATAAAGTCAAAAATTTTCTAAAAGAACCTTCATTTGCTATTTAATTACATCAAGTGTGCTATATAGAAGAACCATTCAATGTATCTGAAGACACATGTGTGTGTGTGTGTGTACATATGTGTATGTGTGTGTATATATATTATGAAAACATTTTGAATTAATGATGAAAATTAAGATAAAAAACTGTATTCGAAAGTGTTACTGAACATTTTTTCTACTTTATCTGAAAACCTTTATATTCTTTTGGGCCTTCTAAATCTGTTTTCCTTTTATGTCTGCGATAATTAGAACATAAATTATAGATGACAGAAAAGCAATAACTGAAAATATATTTGTAATGCTATAAAGGGCAGTTTTTTTTTTCAATTTAAATTATTCAACAATTATTATTATTATTATTTGCATGCATGAGCTGTTATTTTGGAATATATTCAGTATGAATATATTTTTGTTTTTAATGGCATTATTACGCTTTTAATTGATATTAAATCGCTGCAGTTTCTTTATTTTCTATTGGGACTGTAATTTCTATTAATAAATACATTAAAACTGTGTAAATTGTTTACGAAAAAGTTGTCAATCCCCAGCTCAAGCTACTTTCCTCTTCAAATAAAATCAATTTTTCAATTCAGAATATTGATTGAAAGGCAGGTCATGCAAAAGAAACTTTGAAGACAAGAAAACAAAGAGAAATCTCCCTACAAATAATGCTTGCCAAACAAATGAATTGGTGAAGAAAGGGATAAATGACAAAACTGATGCGTGGGGAGAGATGTTGAAAAAAATCCATTTTCTTTTCACTATAAATTTAAATATTAACAACAAACTCACTTTTTTCAAATTGTGTATTTTTGTAAAAAATTCTTTTTTTAAACATATGTTTAAAATATAACATATATATTATTTATAATACTACGGAATGAGTGGCTTTATCTGAGTAATGATGTTACGTTCATAAGTTAATGCCAATTTTTAAACTTTACCTTTTCCCATTATGCCCATACAATTTACAAGTGTTAAGAGATCACTTGTAAATGAGCCCTTAATAATTTGTAAACTTCCATGAGCAAAAATTTAAATTCAACATCTAACATATATTTAAATGATTTTATGTTCTAAAATACATATACATACTTGTTTTAATGGAGAAAATTCCTCAATTTCTTTCAAATATTTAAAAAATAAAAAAGCCTTTTTGTTTTATTTATTAGGATTTTTATGATAAATTCCGCATAAAAATTCAAAATTTACACTAAATATTTTAAATGTTTCTAATTATATGACGCCAAACTTTCCATACTTTTCCACGAGTTATCCTTGAATGGTCACAATGTATAACTTGATTAAAAAATCGATACCAAGATATGTTCATTTGGCTTTGATATTTATTTTTACGATTATAATACTTAATCTTGGTGATATGTATTGAAATTGGTCAAACACAAGAGAAGAAAATTGCGTATCAGTTATTAAATATTGCAATGAAATGATGATTAATAATAATTTAAAATAGTTTGACTTTTAACTCATAAGTTATAAATCATAGGATATTAAATTTTAAAAAATTAAATGACTTTCAAAATTTCTTAAGTGCATTATCTAAATCAAATTGGATTTTGCTTTTAAGTGTAAATAATCTTCATAATTTGTTTTGATTTAAAGATATATTTTAATGTTTTCTTGTCTTGTATTCGGAAATATAATAAAGCTTTTTATGAATTTATTAAATTTTGCGCACTCTATATTGTATTTAGTTTCTTTTTTTTTTCAATATATGTGTTCTCTTTGCCAAATTGTTTCTACTGTTTGATTTAAAATTTTTCACAGAACCACAAGAATAAATGAATGTATGTGCATTTAAAATTGACACGCAGTTTTAACATCAACACGCAGTTTTCTGCATCATGTATTACTTTCACATTAGTCATATGAATAATTTAATGGCTATAATATAATTTTAGTGAACAGAATATATATATATATTCATAATAGAAGTATTTTCTATTTATTTCATGTATAAATTTGCCTTTTCCCGTATAATTACATAAATTCAATAGTAAATAAATCTATTATTTAAAAAAGTATTTGAAAAGAAGGTATGAGCTTGATTATGCTTGAGTGAAGATCAATTGCTGCAATAAATTGAAGCAACAAAAGAGCTTCATAATACATTTTGATGCTACTCAGAATGTGATCTACGGATTACTTTTGGCAATTCAAGCCTACCGTGATATCAAAACAAGATATAGACAAAACCTAATTTGTCATACCAGATACCAACATTGCGCAATCCTTGTGGCATCATTTACATGTGGCGATGACGTTGATTTATGACAGTAATCCTACCCTGTGGTGCTTTAATAAGATATTGTGATTGGCTTAAGACTGTCCAATGAAGGCTCGGTAATTGTTATTTGAGGGTTAAAATCGCCCATCTTGCAGAAGTAACAGTTGGTACTTGAGCTTTCATGAAGGCAGAGTTTTAGGCGTTTCGAATTATCATGGAAAACGACAGCTTAATTAAGGATTACGGGAGGCGTTATAAACCCTGAGAATCTTTCTCTAAGAGCCAGATGTAAAGTTTAGATTTCCGAATTAATTTTGCGTTAATTGAATGTAAGCTGCCAAGAGGCATTTTAAGTTTCATGCGAATGGCCTTTTAGGATGTTGTTTACTGAAGTCAAAGCAACCTAAAATGTAATCTAAAGGCCTCCTTTTAATCCTGATTTGTTTAACTCCGGAAATTCCTTTTGTAAAGAAATTTAATCATCATGACCAAAATTAAAAATTATAATTCAAACAACTATCAAGAATAACCTGAAATTTAAAAAGTTAAAATATTTTTGTTTACTATAATTATACTTTAATAACATATAAAAATTTACCAATGAGCAGTATAATTTCTATGTTTAATTTAAATAAAAAGGTTTCCGCACTAAATGAGAGTTATTCAAATATTAATGTCTATTGAAGGTTTATACTTTTGGCTAATGGCTTTATAACTTTGTCTTTAAAATAAAAATATTAGTCTTATAAACCAAATATATCAAAACATATTCTACACAAGTAAAATCATGCACAAAAATTACTATTAATTTTATTTTTTCATTCACACAAAAAATTTATAATTCTTTTTATAATTTTAACATTTTTATTATATTTGCAATGTAACATTAATGGACAGTTTAACCATTAATTTTTTTTTAATTTTATGAGGAAAAAACTACATTATATTCACTCGAAACAACAGCAAAAATGATTTTCATATGCATTTATTTTAAATAAATGACTATCATTCTACGAATTTGAATTAATTCAACGCTTTAAATATAGGCACTCACTTTAATTATGTGAAAGTGTATTTTCATTGAAGCGTTTTAATCATTATCAAAACAAATTATCTTTTCATGAATTTCTTGTATTTATTTGACTTAAATAAAAGGAAACAAAAAATATGGTTATCAAACATAATAAAAACAATTTTTACGTCAATGAAAACAATGACATTAAAAAAAATGAAAAAGAATCGAAAGAAATATGCACAGCATCATTGTGAGAAAAGATTCTAAATATTATCTAAAATTAGACAAGTATTAAAATTACCACAAAATATTTACATTGATTGATAATTAAAAAGGAGACATTAAATACAAATATATAAAGGAATTATTTAGTTTTCATTAAAAGAACATAAAAGAAATCAAGACATGCAATACGCATTCATAAATAGAACTTTGAACTAATTCAAATGAGAAAATAATGAATACAATTTTTGCTAATTATAACCAACAATGATAAAATAAAAATATAAAATATGCTATTGAAGCATTACAGGCGTTTCATTCGACTAAGGTGGTAAAATGCATTGTCGCTAATATTCAGAAATTCGCTAAACATATAAAGAAGCTTTAATTTACTAAATAAATAAAGACAGTTTTTTGAAGAAGAAATAAAGTTTTGTATAACTAAAAATGTTGGTAAGATTGATCCAATTTTACCAACATTTTTTTGAAAGAACAGAAATCCAATTAAAATTTCTACCCGAACCACTTCGAAGAATAATTCATAATTATATAAAGAATGTTTGCATTAAAAATTGTAGGTATAAATTTTAAAATTAACAGGTCGTCGCGGGAATACTGTTCTAGAAAGAAATTTATATAAACAATTCAAATTATTATATATAATTAGATCTCAAGATTGTTAAAAAGATATTTTTACAAAAAAAAAGGAATTTTTTTTCTTCTGTAGCACTTTATATGAGATGGTGACATTAATTTATTAACTTATTTCAATAAACTGCCAAGAATTTTAAATTAATAAACTGAAATACAATAACGATGACATCAAGTTATAATAGATTATGTATGTAGATTAGAATTTTAAGAGTGAGGAAAAACAAAAACTAATTATCTCCCCCCAATAAATCGATTTGAGAATAGAGCTCATTTAGGAGCAAACAATCTTCATAATATCAAAATTATAATTATTAAAGATTTATATCTGAAAATACATATATTAAAACATATGGAATCTTTCTAATTTCGTATTGTCTTCTAAAATATTAATTAGTTTCTTTTACAGATTATTTTAAGTAGATTAATCTCTTTTACATCAATGTTAAAGATAAAAATTTATTTACAGTTAACGAAATGAAAATTTCGTATCATTTTCATGAAGTGGTTGTCATCGTGTATCGTCACTTTTTAAAGGAAAATCAATTACGGCGAAGAAATATAACTATGACAGCTTCCACAACCTGCCTTTTCTTTGAATTTTATTATCTTTAATACATATATCAGAATGCACTGTCAAAATAAATAAAATGTTATTATACAATTTTATATGCTGGGATGTTGTATTTTATTTCAATAAAACAACAAGTTTTCTTTTGTATCAATACCAAATCCAAACTGTTAGGTTAGTTTTGAATCTCAGTTGATGATTTAACTGCAGTAAATAACATGCATCAACAACATCAATATTGGAAATGAAAAGCATTATAAATCGATATCAATTAAAATAAATC
>JAPMOR010026810.1:57735-88622 GCA_026543865.1 Argiope aurantia | reverse complement strand
AATGATTTGAAGAATCTACACAAGCGTGCGAAACACCTTCACTCTGTTAAACAAACGCTTAAGACTAGATTTTAGAGAATATATTTCTCTTCTTAAACATTCCAAGCATGTGCATCAAACTCCACTTGAAGTGGGAGAATTAGTACTAATTGGCTCAGATAATAAAAAACGAATTGATTGGCCCTTGGCCAAGATAATTGAAATTTATAAAGGTCGTGATGGTGTTTCCCGCGTTGCGAGGGTTAAAACCCAAAATGGAGAATTGGATCGACCATTTCAGAGATTGTTTCGTTTGGAAACATCGGGTGTTCTTAGTAAGACTTTGAGATCTGTCAACCCTAAACATGTTTAACTGTGCAACTTCATTTTATATTAATTTTTCATAGATATTTTTTGATTTCGAGATGTTTTAATGTGTGTTTTGATGTTGCTCTTAAATTAGTTTTTAACTTGGTTTTATTGTGCTTTTAATTTTGCTCTTAACTTAGTTATACTGTGTTTAAAACTTGAACCTTTTGGCGGTTGGAGGATGTTGCATCTAAATAGGAAAACAATAGTTAATAACCTTTAAATATAATAGTTATGTCAATTTCATATAGATGGCGTTGTTGTGTACGCCATAAAAACTATTGCACGTGTCCCTTTTATCTATATATTTCTTGTTCTTGTACTGTCTTGTTACTGTTAATAAAACGTTAAACGAAAATGGCTCTAACTGATGTTCATCAAACTTATAGTCATTAATAATCTCGTGTCTCTACAGAAACTAACTTGGATATTTATACTGGATAATATCCATGATAAATATTTAAAACCTCCAACTATGGTCATGACAGAGAAAGTCAAAAAATATCCGATTTATGAAGGTCATTGATTACTAATATTAATTTTATTCTTTTCATATACAGTTCTACATAGAAAATTCAAAGATTAATTCTATTTTCGTCTCTATCTTGCTGAATTACTATTACCATAAAATTAAAATATTGTGTATAATTCAAATATATTCTATTTCATTCAAAATCAAAACTAATTGTTTTATTTTTAATTATTTTCAATAATTAAACATGGTTGCACCTTGTGCCTCCAGTTATCATAAGCAAAAACATTTTAAGGACTGAAAGAATTTCAAAGCCCTTACACGACGTAAGAAAATACTTTTAAAAAACTTTGATCATGTTACACATAAAACTGCACTTTTTGAAATTTTGCACAGTTGTTGCATATGAAGTGTAAAAGAATGTTTTATTATTAAAATTATTTATTTATAGATATAATTTTTAAAATTATCTAGATAAATAAAATAAGTAAATAATAGTTAAAATGAAAACAATCATATTTAATATTACTTACCTATTATTATAATTCTTGCTTTATTTATAAATACTGTTAAATATTAGAAATCTTTACTGCAATTTTTACTTTAAAAATTATTGTTTTATAACCTGAATACGATTTTTAATCTGTCTCTTCATTGTTTAACTTTTTCAATTAGTCAAGTTTTCATAGCGCTACTGCTTGCTACAAATCAACCAAATCTCTTTAATATATATATAATATATTTGTTTATATTATCTCAATGAAATTTAATAAATATAAATTTGACATTTATACAATAGAATATATTCTCAACAGATTTTTTAACTCAAAACAGCAAGAAGGGATGACAGTACACTCGCTCAAAAAATTTGATTTAGGAAGGACATTCTGATCTAATATTAGTTCATGAAACTCTTTCTTATAAATCACTTTCACATAGTTTCATTTTAATTTCAAATCTATACAAATATTTTACGATTCAACATTACTTAATCAAATAAGAGAATGACCCAAATAAGCTACGATTCATGATTTAAATATATGAAATCATCTTGCTGCGAGACTTCTAATAATAAAATGCAATACTTAAAAATTCAATTTTTATTAAACATTGTAAAAATACATTTGGCAAAGTCAATTATGCAAATATTATACACAAGTAAAATGTCCAACAGAAAATAAAATCTGGTAAAAGCAAAAATATACAGGCTTGACATTTACAAAATATGCACCTCCCCCCAGTCTTCGCCAATGAAACATCATAATCAGCACAGCATAACTTGCGATTAATATAATCCAAAAAATGTCTACCATATTTACATAAATTATAACTACAGTAAATCCTGATTACATCATAAGCATCTCATTTGAATGTTCAATAAATTAATTTCAAAATTACAATAAGGTGCACAAACATATTTGATATATCCAAAATGTCACGGTGAAATAAAGTTACTTTGGTATTATATTTCTACAAACAATCATTCAAAACTAGAATGACAGTAATATGCCTTGTGATTTATAACTAACAAATGAAATATTTAAAAATGACTCTTCAAGACTCAATCCTTTACTGAAAAATGGTATAAAAAGGGGGGACAATAGGAACCTTGTAATACACATGGTTTTGATTACTATCATATATACAGAAATTATATTCTTATTGACATGCAGTTAAAAAAAAAATATTTTTCAGTACACAATCATTAATTTTTAGATTTTTCATTATTTTTTTATTGCATAATATTAATCTATAATACAAACAATGCAAAAAATACTTATTGCTCAGATCTTATCATGTAATATATAAACATTATTAAAACTTGCATGAAGAAGTTGTAAAAAGCATGAATTGTGTTTCCTAATTACGATAAGATTTTATGTTGTCAAGCATTTATAAATTAAGAATTCATTAGAATTGTATATAAAATAGTCATTAATATTCAAGAAGCTTATAAAATCCATGAAATGTAAATGTGGTCACTCGTTTTCAACAAATCTTATATATAACTCTCAGAGACATTAAAAAAAATCACTATTTAGACTAGTTTCACAGAAAGATAAAGAATATCACAGCACAACAACAATGCAGAGAAAAATGAAACCATTATGTTTTCCTTTCCTTTTTCGGTTTTTGAGCGTTATTTGTACTTGATTTCCTATTTGATTTCCAAGGTTTTCGATTCTTGAATGGATCCGCCTTAGGACATTCTTTCATTACATGTCCAAAACCTCCACACGCAAAGCATTCAACATCTCTAATAATTCGCCCAGTTAGGTTAGTAGGAGAAAAATAGTGTTCCTGAAATAAAAAAATAAAAAATCCATACATGTTATTATATTTTTAATTTCTTCATCATTTATAGCTCAAATAAATAATTATATACTTATGACAAGGGATTGCATAGATAATACATGTAAGTAAAACCAATTATCTCCCCAATACCTACATTTGATAATAGCACAGAAATATAGTAAAGTATCCATAGACCATTATATTTTCATATGATGAAATGTAAAATTTTTTAAGGCAGCCATTTTAAATTATATGACATCACACTAAAAGTTTTAGAGCTTTCATGTAATGATATATGAAGCAATTTTTAAATTTTTTTTTCTGAATTTTAATAATAGTTTCAATTTTAAATAACTTGCATAATTGTCAAAGTTATTTATCAGGGTTGCCACACAAATCTGGGAAAAAATTCCCTGTTGTTTCCTGTATGTATATTCAAGTTACAAGGAAATGCAAAAATAGAGCTAACATGCTAATTATAATGCAATATCATTTTAAAGAGTGGAAAAGGCAAGGAAAGAAAGCAACAATTTAACATTATCAAAATTCTTTTAATATGCTATTATTTCTAATATTTATATACAAAAAAATTATATTTATTATCCAAAATTTAGCAAGATAAAATCTACATATTGAAGGGGGGGATGTTTTACCTCTCATGCTTTTTAATTTTAAGTCACATGAAATTAGACTCGGACGAAATAAAAAGCAAATTATTTTTGTTATAATGATACAAATAATTTTATAATTGCTTAACAAAAAAAAAAATTATAAAACAAAATTTTTTCTTTTTAATTTATTCATTTTTTCCAGTCAACAGATAGATTCCATTTGCAGATTCAATACTACTATTTCCAACAGAGACATGTATTCTAATCTTTCACACAATTACAAAAGTCTCGTGCATGCTCATTAGCCGCAATTCTGAAATCGTATGGAAAAAGGACAACTGTCTCAGAAATCAAAAATGGACTGATCTATATAGAAATAAGGACAGAAAGTAGAAAAGGCACGGGTTTTAGCATTACACAATCCTGAACGGTATTATTTCGTTTTTGGAAGCAATAATTACGATCTTTTATTCTTGCAATCTTTAGAAATTGGCATTTTAATAACAATGAAACTTAAAATTTCCTGTAATTTCCCAATTTTTATGACAATTTTCAAATTTCCTTGCATTTTCTGGGTTTTTAAGTTGATTTTTAAATTCCCTGTGCTTTTCCAGTTTTCCAGGCTCTTCTAGTGGCATGGCAACCCTGTTTATTTAACAAAGGCTGATGCTGATAGATTTTTAAAAAATGACTTAAGAGACTTCACTATCAGTAATTTTTTCCTGATAGCATCATTAAACATGGACAAGTTGGTTTCAGATATATCTTCAATTCTCTACAAAATTCTTTCACTTGGAATCAGCAAAATTAGTTTGCTGTTGGATAAACACAATTGTGAAGTAAAATAATTTAAATCACCTATTCATACCAAAGTGCAAAATACATGTCATTTCAAACATTATACATTAAATATACTATATTTTAAATTATGAATGACATTATCAATCACAATCCTTCAAAACATAACAAATACAATGCTCATTTAACAAAAACATTTGATTGTGCTCTTCTTTTCACATAAATGAAATTCAACAGAGATTTTATGCATTAATACTGAGTACTTTTTTTTATATGTCTTAGTTTCTTCAGGAAATTCCAATAAGCTTTCAGCTACTGAATGATTTTAACCACAACAGATAATAAAGTAAATCATAATCACATAAAAAAGTTAAATCTTCAGCAGCATGATGCTTCATAATTCAGTAGTGGTTTTAGCAAATTAAATTTTTTTAAAATCTTATTGTTTTAAACCTAAATAAAAGAAAAAAAGTTTTAAAACTATACATACTCGTAAATTTTTCATTTTGTCACACGGGTAATCACATCCAAACAACATTCTTGCCCGATGAAAAATTTTTCTAACTTCTTGAGCCTCTTTAAAAAAAAAAAAAAAAAAAAAAAAAACTTTAATTTACATTTAAATAATCATTGAAGAAAGTAATTCATCAATTAATTATATGCAAATGAGAAATTTTACTCAAACAATTTTAAGTTATTTTCATTAAAGAATAATTATGCAGATTTTATATAAAAGCCATGCTTTGGAAATTATTTAAAAGAACTAAATTTCTAAAAATTTATATTTCAAAACAAAAATATGCAACAATTAAAATTGAGCTCACAGAATTTATTTTAAATTACTTATTTACAATTAGAATCCCTTAATAAAGATTCAGATAGGTACATGCTACTAATCGATTATATAATTTGATTGCTTTATAAAATATCTAGCTATTTTAAAGAGTTACAGAATTATTGTAAGTAACTAATTATTCCATAAGTTAACTAATAACAGTCAGAATTAAATGATATTTTCATGGATGAAAAGTCACCAAGCCTACAATAGTTTGAATTTGGATTTCTAAAAAATGTAATTAATGTAATCTGAATACAGAATTTAACATATGACAAATTACAAAAAAATTTAATTAACCCACAAATTTAAGTATTTATTTATTAGTTTATACTGTCTGAATCTTGGATTTGAGCTTATTAAGAATGGAGTAAGTGAAGCGCATATCAAAAACAAAATTTTTTCGGCATTCAAGAATGATTAAATATAGACAAATGATGAAGTTCTTTATGTTATAATTAATAATAATATAATAGGTGCACTGTTGTACACTCACATATGTTAAAATACATATTACTCACTAGTTGCGGGCACTTAATGCATTCAAATTGAAAATGAACTGAAATTGTAAGTGGAAAAATTATTTGTGTTCCATATGATTTAGTATTGTTTAACTTAGCTCTTTCAGCTATAAACCACAAACAACAAGCCTAGAACTGGCAACCTGGTCTAGGGGTAGCACGTCTTTTCCTTGAACTGGGTATCCCAGGTTCAAGTTCTGATTCGAGCATGGTTGTTCTTCTATCTATGAGGTGTGTGAAAAAGCTCCCCCGTAAAAAGGAGTTGTGCATGCGAGTGAGTGTCATCTTCATATGAGCTAGAAGTCAGACTTCTGCCTTCGAGTGCTCAGGGGTCTTTACCCTCAGAAGCTATTGCACCCCTTTTTCCATTGTAATGTGGAAATATCATCATCAACAAGTTTAGCCTATATTCTAAAGCTAATGAACTGCCATAATTTTTACACAAATAAAAAGAAAATTCTTCTAAAAATTTTTTGTTAAGATAAAAATGTTATTTAAAATGGAGAAAATGCCAATAATATAGTTTTTTAATTACTTATTTATTCTTTTTCAATATTTTTTCTAATTTCATCACTTAAAATACTTCTATTGTCATATTTCTGTTTTCTCTTTATTTGGAGATATTTTCATTTTAATTTCTTTTTACTTCCTGCATTGGCTACATATTCCACTTTTTATTACATTTTGCTATGTATAATTATACATACATAAAAAAAACAAAAATCATACCAAAATCTAATAACATGGAGAGATATGTCACCAGATATAAGTCAAACATCAAATGTAAAAAACACACAATACATAATTTTTATTAATGTGCCAATATCAAATTTTGATTCACTTAATTTCAGTTGTAAAAAATGGGGGGGGGGAGGGAAAATCTTTAAAATCAAGCAGCATACATTTTGAAAGATTTTTTAAGGTTATAAATAACACTGAATATTGTCTACAAATATATCTCCTACCTAAGATAATTTCAGAATTATTTAATTTAGCAAAAATGAGGTTCCTAGTAGCTTTTTATTTATCAAATTAGCTTGACCTTTAGTATAATAAGACCAAATCATTTCAATAAGGTGCATACCAGTAAAGCTTCAGTTAAAACTACAGAGCACAAGTATATTTATGTTTTAACTTTCATCAGTTACATTAAGAAATCAATTTTTTTTTGTAAATAAAGAGAGTTTTTAGTATGATTATTATCTTGAACTGCATTGAAAAAGGTTATTATTATTATTATTATTATTAGAAGAAGAATATTATCGCTTGTTTGGAAATATACAAATAGAAATTCAATATTTAAGAAAATACATTTAAAACTTTTTCAAGTAATATTATGAATGCATTAAAAAGAGAATGGTATACTAAAATGGCTACTCACTTTCTTGAGAGAGTATGCTTCCTAAATTTCTATTTGATAGAAATGGATCTGAAAGATTGAAAAAAAAACATATAATATAAATTTAAAATGAAATATACACCTGAAATTTGTATAATGTAATAACACTGGTCATTGTTTCTTTAAACAACAACTCAGGCAAAATAATATATATTCTTTTAAAAAGTGATTTCAAGCCGAGAAAATTTAATTACAAGGTGCAAATAAATACATAAATATTCAAAATTCAGAAGATTTTCAGAACTTCTGGATTTTTTTAAATGAAAATCACATTCATTGGTTTATAAAGGGTGTCCCAAAATTAATGTACAATTTGAATTTGCCATCATTTGTGAAATAAAATGTTTGCAACTCTATTAATATAAAGTACACTTCCGAGTATTCAACCAAATATGGCAGAAGGGTAGGTCAAATAATAAAAAAGCTGGATAGGCTGGAGTTCTATAAACTCATTTCTTTGCCCACCAAAATTTTTATACCAAATATCACGGTTATAATATGTACTTTCTTACTTCTTATCGAGTACTAAACACTCCATTTATCTGAAAGCCAAGTAGAATGTGAACACAACTTGGTGAATCACAGAAGTAGTTGCTGGTTTTGGCTGTTACTATAGAGTCTAGTCACTGTATAGAGCATAATTTATCATCCACAGTCACTACAAACTTTTTCAGTTATCATCTATTTAGAAATCTTCACTGTGGTACACTTAAAAAAGCATTAAACATACCCCAAGAACAATTTACAAATGCTGTATGTACTGTGCAGTTATAATCAGGAACAGCAGCAACAATTGAGGTTTGTTACACACTGATGAAACAATGAACAATAGGTAGAATGTTGCTCTTTTTCTGTCACAACTTGTATTTTGCATATGACACACAGGATGATTTTAGCAGACACCTGCTTTCAATGCCTTGAAATGTTGCGAATGCAAGCCTCACCTTCCTCATTTAATTACAATAAAAGAAAAATAAGCCGGATAGTATGCAAGGTGGATAATTGCAAACCGGATACACGGGAGTGTAATAAATATGCAAAATATTATATATGGCAGTGAGGATATAGAGATAAATCTTAGTAACTAATTGTGCACATAAAATAAATTTGAACATTTTTCTTAATTATTTAATAAGAAAATATATTTTCCTGTAAATATTCTTGGCTATTTATTGCCTTTGCACAATATCATTATTTTAAGCTTTGTAATTTTTAGTAAATTTTTATATTTTACTCTGAAATTAACTATTTTTTTAACATACTTCAGTATATCTTAGTTTCTACTTTTAGAACTTCTTCCCTTTATAAGATACTAACACATAAATTTGAGTGCACTTGCTATGGAAATAACTTATATTTGATTTGGGATTTTAAAAGAACAAGAATTCAAATAAAAACAGAGAGAGCTAATAAAACATATAATGACAAAATTAGAATCTCCCTCAAGAAACAGGTCTGTTTATGTGGATACAATGTAACTTAAATACTATACCTTCAATGTTGAAAAGGCATGCATATCTTTGTAATGATGATGAGGGAACTGGCTCATTCTCAGTTATAGAAACTGCTCTCTTGCAATCAAATTTTAAGTAATACTCTAACATTTGAAGCCATAACTCACCAACACTTAATGTATTTCTTTCATTTCCAAGATATCTCTTTTTCTAAGAGAAAAATAAATAATATTAATTTAATTAGTTCAATGCTGAATTTAAATGTTTATGAAAATAAAGAACATTTTTTCTCAATAACAAAGCTAAAAAAAATGTCCTTACTCGATAATTCTGCACGTGTTTTAAGTTTACAGCAAAAATTAGAAAAGCTAATTCAATGACTGGCTCATTAAATTAGTTTTTCAAGGAGCACAAAAAATTAAGATTAAAATTCATATCATACCATTTTATTAAAAATATAATTTTAAAAATGATGGCACAAAATATCAAAAGTACTATTTATAAAGACATTATTTTATCACTGAATCTTTTTTTATAAGATTTAGAAGATATACAAGATTTTATAAGATTCTACAATAGCATTTATAGACTTTAATATCAAACAAATTTCAGACCTAGCAAGGCAAATTTCCAATTTCAATAAATCAAAAATTTAGATACTTTTAGATGCAATAAATTAAAACTGAATTTGAAATCTTATAGAAATTTACAAAACAGTGAAAAATCGTACGATGGTCAAGAACTTTCTACATGCAATATCATGACATGCAGTGATAAATTACTGCAAAAATTAAATACTTTTAAGCACCTTAGCTAAATTCACATTCATATATACATAAACCTGCATTTTCTCCACATAAGATGTTTTTTTAAAATAACACACTGTTTTTATTTAAAACTGTTTTAAAAATTAAATTTTAATTGTGTATTTTTTAAATTTTAAGATTTATTTCTGCAATGCTGCAGAAGTACAATGTTCTTCTACTATAAAGAACATTTTTGGTTTTGGCAGGAACAAAATAATGATCATAAAAAAAACTATAATTACCAAAAAATTTTAATTGACTTTTACAAGAATAACAATAAAAAATTTAAATTTTCTTTAAAAACATTTCTTAAATTTCACAAATTCATAGTTTATTTTGATGCATACATCATTTCTGAAAATGTCAATATTGATATAGAAACAAAACATGAATAAAAATTTTGTATTTGATTTTTATATATACAGCAACAAATCTGACATGGTTGGGACAGAAAGTATAAATTTCCTCCTGCACTAAAATTCACAATTTTTATCTTTTTAATTAAACTTCTAATTAACATTTTGAAACATCCATTCTTGGTGGGCCTCTAATGTCCTAGAAACAATTTCAAGAAAAATTTCATGTTCCTAACTTCAATGGCATTGCTCTGACAATCAGGACAAATATCTACTATATGTATAGAGAGATTTCATTATATACACACACACACACAAAACTAAGTTACAAAACCAAAAAAAAAAATCATTAAAAAATGATAGAATCTGATTCCTGAATATATGTTTTGAAAACTTTTATTTTATTTTTTTAAAAATTCTAAGTACCAAATATAGAAAGATTTTTCTTAGTACAAAGTTTAAATTTTGGTGACATTGGTCCAACAAAATACTTTTCAAATGGGTCAGGACATTTAAAAAAAAAAAACTGTGGAAGATGTCACAATCATTGAAAATTTTTGGTTTCAAGTTGAAATTTTTCATATTGGATTTTACACCATCAACTAATGTAATTACACACCACAATGAATTACAACTCAATAAAATCCCTTTAATAAGTTTTTCAAGAGATAGCTCCAAAATAATACATTAACGAGAACAATGATTTTATGTATAAAGGACTACAGCACTGCAATTTTTTCTAAAGCAGATTCTCCCATGCATAAATCTCTTAAGCACAACCAATTCATCTCCCTATATTCTTATTTTCCATTTATCGAACCAATCAGGTTGTTTTTCACTACCAATGTGCAAGAAAATTAAACATATATTTATCAGGCATAATTAAAACACATTCTTCACCATCTTTGAATTCTAAGATGAAGTTTGGGTATTTTTCGAATTGCAACAAATATGACATAGTAGGTATTTTGCATTGCCCTTTCAGGATACCTTTCCTAATATTTCAATAAGCAATAATACACATTATTGAAGAAAGAGGGAGTGGGATAAAAACATTTTAAAGGTAATCATAATGAGTGTTGTCCCCCCCCCCTCTTGAATGTATATCACCTTGGATTTCTCTCCAAATTCTTCTCTTTCACTGGTTTTCTTTCTCAATACATCCAGTAAACAAATCTTTACAATCATGTTTTCAATTTATCATATACAACATATGGGGAAAATGAATAAAAAGTTTTTTTTTCACTTCCTGAGAAAATGAAGCATTTTTAAGGTGCTTAGAAATGGTTTTCAAAACACTTTTCATGATTTACTTACACTGGATATTATAACCCTATAAAACAATCTACCTTAAAAAAATGGATTTCAAATTTTATTTGTTTAAAACTACAAATTCATGTTCAAAACTAAAATGTTCATACCAACTGCTCAATATCTTCAGAATACCAAAAATTACGATTCTGTAAAACTCCTCTTCTTTTTAATTCCTTTTCATCTATTTCTTCATCAAATACCTAATAAAATAAATAATCAAAGAATTGATGATTATCAATGAATTAGAACGTAACATTTAAAATATATCTATTAAAAACTAAATTTGTCTGAAAAAAATTATTTTAGTATAAAAGAATGAATGATATTTGAAAGGTATATTGAATACAAATAATTCAATACATATATATTTATGATAAATTATTAAACAATTTACTTAAAAAGATCTAAATACAAAAAAAAATTACCTCTTTATCATGTATAGGCATCACAGGTAAAACTGGAGGATTAACTTGTTGTAGAAAATGTATAGTCAACAAAATATATGAATATGAAGACAAAGTTTTTAATGCACAGTCTGCAATGCCTGTTTTCTATTTAAAAAAATGATTCAAGTATGAAATTAATCATTTAAATTAAATCTTAAGCAATTACTAATATTAAATATATCATACTACTCAATATTATTACCTATACATATAAAACACTAATGTACAAAGCACAGAAATTGCTCTCATTATGGAATGGCAGCAATGAAATATAAACAAATCGATGTATGAAAGTTTCAGCAGACTGCCTTATCCAGCAATTCTACAGCTGCACTTAATTCAACACTTCTCCTATTAAATAAAATTATTATTAAAAATGCTCCTCGCCATGTCAAACACTTCATTCAGTCAGAAGATGTAAAAGAAATTAAGAAATAAATTTTAATCGGAAATTTTGGTAATCGAGAGTGAAAATAGGCTTAACCCACACTATGGATACTTGCTATAACTTACCTACTGGAAATAGATGATTTCTAAAAGTACTAATTTTCCAAAAAGGTTTTTGTATTAACTAAAAACTCAAAAAAAATATCTTTAATGATATTGATTTCATTTCTATACAGTTTTTGTCTTTACGTTTAACAAATTCAAGTTGAATTTAAAATATTACAATGCTTTTAAAGTCATGCTAGTTAATTAAAAAGATGCTTATGAAAAACAAAACAAAAATGCATATGAGTTAGTTATATTAAATTCTTCAACAGTAATAATACTGATTACAATGATTTTTAGGACTTCAAAAAAATTTCTGCACCATTTCCTTGATCATGGTCTCTATTACTCAAAACCGTTCCTCATTAAAAAGTTTACTAACATAAAACAGATAAGCATAAAAATTGAAAAGCATAATAATATGAACCCAAATAAATGAAATGCAAACTGCAAAGTACTTGTATATAAATTTATATACATAGTGAAGTGTCCATGTAATTTTATGAACATGATGAATGAAGTCAGTTTGCTTAGATTTGAACAAGAAATTAATATTTTGAAAGAAAATCGAAAATCTTATTTGAATTCCTAGATGGGTTATCTACCTTAAAGGGTGTGAAAATATGAAGGGAGGGGAAGTTAAGTCTTATTTCGTCCTAAAATTTAAAATAGAAATATATTTCATATTGAGCAAAGGATTGCTTCATCACGATAAACAATTTCCATACTGAAAGTTTCTCTATAGTTAGAAACTGCAAGCTGAAAAGAGATTTTACAACCCCTTCTACTACTTTTTTACCGCCGACTATCACAACTTCATCAACTGCACTTTTCTCCTACCTCTTGCATTTTCATAGCTACAGGTAGAATTAAATTAAAAGAAATGAATAACAGAGAGAATTGAAATTTTCTTTTCTTACATATTTTGATAAATGGAATTTATCTTCACCTACCTTAACAATTTGGAATTATTACTTTTCCCTATACATAGAATAGAGAATTGCCTCATCAATTAATTATTATATTTATTGAAAATAATCTTCGCTATTATGTGGATGACAAAATTTATTTATTCAGAATATAATAAAGTGACATCTCTGGTTCACTTGTACAAATAAATTATTAATCTAACATTTAGGAAATCAGAATTCATTGCAAAAAGCTTTTCCAAGAATTAAACGTTTTTGAAAGCAATGCATTTAAAAGAAATAATTCAAACAATTTTTCTGTCAAAAATGTTTTCTAAAATGCAGTTTAATTAGGTTTTCTAATTATTTTTTTCTTAGAAATTTTTAAATGAAGAATGATTTTTTTCTTTGTTACTACATATGAGACTCCTGATTGTATCAATAAATAAAAAAGGAATAAAGAGGTAAATTACAGCAAAACAGGTTTCATTCTAAATTGCGCCTCCCTTCAGTACTGCTATTTTTACAAATCCTATTGATACTGCTTCGTTTAGTGGTGGCAGGGTAGTCGGCTGTATACAAGAAGTAGGAAAAGTACTGCTGTTTTTCCATTTGATCAGAAAAGCAGTTAAGAAACATTCTCACAAGAATACTACACTGCAAATGATTTCAATTCATTTCAAATGT
Organism: Argiope aurantia; assembly: GCA_026543865.1. Taxonomy (NCBI): domain Eukaryota; kingdom Metazoa; phylum Arthropoda; class Arachnida; order Araneae; family Araneidae; genus Argiope; species Argiope aurantia. The sequence goes on along the minus strand of JAPMOR010026810.1, from coordinate 74,880 downwards.
GTTGCAACTTATGCAATATTTGTTCTTTTCTCTCAAAATTATCATGCAACTTTTATGCAACTTAAAAATCCAATTATATTTATAAAAAAAATATTACTTATTTGTATTTAAAACTTTTAATGAATAAAGATCCTGTAATAATACATAAGATCTGACTGCTTCTGCAATTTTTTAAACTATTGCATGACATTAATTATAAAAACTGTGAGAAAAATAGTAAACCCAGTAGGAAAAAAATGGCTGTTTAAAATCAATTCAAATAATAAAAGTAAGTGGTTTAGCTTCTTATAATTTATAAAATTCTAATTGTGAATTCTCTTCTATTTTATTACAAAGACTTCATACATTCTTTCAACAAAACTGGTAATAGATATTAAATTCATTTCAGAATTTAATAGTTATAATATATTAAAACATAAAATAGTGTTTTGAATACACTAAATATAAATCCTATAACTGAGATCAATTATTCTTATAGATATTCCTACTATACTCACTCCATCAGTGTGTATGCATTTTAAAAATTTATTTACCTTGGCCAGAAATTTGAGACAAATCCCCAGAATTTGGCATCTTTCATCCATCATTGAATATTTGTAAAGGAGATGAGAATTATGAACAGCCTAGTTTTTAAAAAAATAACAAACAATTAATGATTTAACATAAAACATTTACGAAGAAATTAAATTATATAGCACTTAGGAAAAAACAGTAAAAAACTCTTTCAAGTAATTATGAAGAAAACTTATTTCTTTTTCAACCTTTGTATCATTCAAATTATATGCGTAAATAAACCACTAACAACATAGAATATAACACTCAATTTACACAGTCTGTGTGAAAATTGTACGTTTAAATTTAATATGCTTAAAAAAATGTATATATTTCATATGTATGTTACTTAATTTTCAATTTCATTTGAGACAATCGAAAGCATTCAAAAAATATAAATTCAAATTTCTGCAGCATTAAAAACTTTTCTTTGTTTCATTTCTAATCAATTCCAATATCTTTCAATAATTTATAGAGCATACCATGTAGTACAGAGTATTGCATGTATATATTTATAGAATACTGTAATTAACACTTTATAAATAAAATTAAAGTTAGAAAGTGAGAACAAATATAAGAAAACATAATATCATTATAGAATGGATTATTATGTATCTCAATAAAATAATCTCGGTCAAATTAAATCAGATTAAAAAACAAATTGAATATAACCAATTGCTAATATTTGTGGACTATATAGTTTATAAAGAAGGAAAAATGAGACAAATGCATCAATTATCTCATATTTTTAACAAAAGAATGGCGTTTATAAATTTGTAGTAGAAAATTTTTTTGCTGCAAGATACACAACCGCATATTACAGACAATTATAAAAATCATCTTATAAAAGAACCAATAGTACTTTTTCCTACCTACAGATTTTAATCCAAATTTGATAATACAATTTTAAATGCAATTTTAGTGTAATTTAGCTTGTTGCATTTTTGAATTACAGAATTCTTATACACAAAGCAAGACCAATCAAGATCAATATCAGAAATGATTTTCATGGTCTAATAGAAGTTTAAAATGTAGTGATTCACCAAAATTTATAAATTGAATTTTTTTGGAAGTAACAAATTTTTACCTTCATATATTTTCCCTGTATGAAAGTGAAAAGGATATTGATAAACATGTTATTAAAAAGTTAAGATGAAACAGACTTTAGTTTCTATTAATATATATATATATATATATATATTAACACAACTGCTTATATATATATATACACACTGGTGTGCAAAACTTAAGCAACAATGCAAATTTTAAGCAGATAGCCATGAAATTGCAGAAAAGGAGTCCTTGCGATCAGTACAATGAACACGTAATTCAAGAGAAAGGTCATGCGTATGCAAATATCAGGAACAAAACGTCACAGGCGACATGAGCGTACGCAAAACACGTGCGGAAGGCGCGCGCAGCTCAACACTACAATATAAGGAAGGACGGAGACGCAATTAAAGACATTCGCTGCAAGTGCAAGTGAGTTAATTCGTGAAATATGGCTAGCAGAAATCACCTGGTCGATTTCACACGTGGAAGAATGATCGGAAAGCTGGAGGAGGGGCGTAGTGGGACCAGTGTAGCGGAAGAGTTCGGAATCAACAAAAGTGTCGTTTCGCGAGCTTGGAAAGCCTTCCAAACCACAGGTACAGCTGTGAGAAAGGTTGGTGGTGGCCGCCCCTGGAAAACAACTGCAGTGGATGACCGATATATCGTCATGCAGGCGAAAAGAACACGAAACCAGTCAGCAAGCGACATTGCTCAGCAACAGTGTGCAGCAACGGGGCGACAAGTGTCGCGTTTTACTGTGTCCAAACGCCTTTACAAAGGTGGCCCATTCGCCCGCCGTCCAGAACGCTGCATTCCTTTGACAGTTTCCCACCAACGGCACCGTTTATAGTGGTGCAGGGAGCACAAAAACTGGACATCTCATCAATGGAGTCGTGTCCTCTTTACAGATGAGAGTCGTTTTAGTGCCACAAGCGATTCCCAACGCCAGTTGATTTGGAGAGACGTCGGGACACGGTTTCATTCCAGTAACATCACGGAAAGAGACCGTTTCGGTGGTCCTGGAGTTGTCGCCTGGGAAGGCATTATGATGAACGGGCGGACTGAGCCCCACGTTTTCGACAGAGGTTCTGTAACTAGAGATCGCTATTGTCAGGAGGTGATCCTTCCCCATGTGCGTGTGTTCCGAGCTGCCATTGGATCAGACTTCGTTTTTATGGATGACAATGCACGGCCACACAGGACTCGTGCTGTTGAGGAGTTCCTGGAAAGTGAAGATATCACTCGAATGGATTGGCCGGCGTGATTTAAATCCGATAGAACATGTGTGGGATGCTTTGGGGAGACGCCTTACGGCACGATTACATCCTCCTGGGAACACCCGACAACTTAAACAGATGCTGATTGAGGAATGGGCACTCTTACCTCAAGAACTGTTGGACAATCTGGTGCTGAGTATGGGGAGACGGTGCGAAGCAACCATTGCAATAAGGGGAGGGCATATCCCATACTAAGGAACATCTGCTTGCTGTTCTTCCTCTTGGACAGACAATCATGTGTAACGATACTATGAGTTCAATAAAGCCTTTTTTTTTGTTTGTTTGATTCCATACTGTATGCATTGTATTCATTTCTGCACAACTATGCTTTCGTCATTCTTTCAGAACAAAATGCTGTATCTCATTTCTGAATTTCATTCTCGTGATGTTATGGCAAAAAAACATACCTGTTGAGTTTTACACAACAGTGTATGTATATATGGGGCATATATGGATATGTATATATGTATATATGGGGCATATATGGATATGTATATATGGGGCATATATGGATATGTATATATGGGGCATATATGGGTATGTATATATGTATATATGGGGCATATATGTATATATGGGGCATATATATATATATATATATATATATATATATATATATATATATATAAGCAGTTGTGTGGCCAAAAAGAAGAAATTTTAAAACTTTATTTCTCCACGGGAAACTTAATTTATGTACAATGAATAAGCAGTAAGAAATGTAAGTTTATATCGCAACACAAGAGCAAGATCTTTCCCTTCAGTAATTTTACAATGAGATTTTGATAGGGATTTCTTTGATATATGCAGATTTAGAAAAGGGAAATTTGGGTATATTTAATTGAATGTTGTAAGCATTGAGAAATTGTATCCCTTTACTCGAAGCGTGAGAAAATGTTGAAGTGAACAATTTTATAGAGTGCATGTATAATCAATTAAATCAAAATTGGGAATTGGATTAAGAAAAAAAGATACCATTTTAGAATGAAATTAATATGCGCTAAATTAAGATAAAAATTTGGAAATTAACTAAAATTTAAATTAGATTATGAGATCATTTCATACAGACATACATGGTATTATTTGAATTGGACATTCAAGAGATAACATTAACTTCTTCAAAATAAAGATAAGTTACAAAAATGCTCATCAAGCAAAATTATTCTAAGCTGGAATCAAGTCTCAATCCTGTCTGTTTCGTATTGCCTTTTAGGTAAGCATTTTATTCCTCATTAATCAAAATAATTCTTGAACATTCAACTTTCTTCATTTAAATATTTTTCTTCAATTGGCATCAACTTAAGAAAGCAAAATTTACAGAACTTTTTTGAAATTCACCCATCCCCCTTCATCTAGTCATAAGACTAGATGAACATTTGACAGTCCTTTAATAATAGTCTTGCAAGGATAATGGATAAACAAGTGTCACAGAGGTGCAGGATGTTTTTGAAAAGGCATGAACTCAATCTTGAATAAAAAGGGACATTCAGTTCATTATTTAAAGCTTCAGCATTTCAGTTTGCATCATGTAATCATGGATGATTGAATAGCATGTTTTAGTTTAATTATTGCAATTCAGCACAAATTTCATATTTATCTAAATAATGCTATTCAATTCACATTAACATCCTACAAGAATTAATCAAAGGGGTCATAAATAAAAAATTAAACAACCTTATAACACATATAACCTAAGTGCACCAGGAAATCAAGAAAGGATTAGAATAACAGTTGCAAAATCCACATTACTGAGCTAAGTGAGATTCTGCAGAGCTTGTAATTCTGTGGAACAAGTCAGATATAATCTGCAATATGTGATTTCCATTTTTAAATATCCTTAAATATTACATAATCATAAATGTCGAATCGTCGATTTTTTTTTCGCGTTTATGATTCTGAGATTATTTTTAAAATATACCTTTTCCCCTGTCTCATTTTAAATTTTCACTAGCAACACTGAATTTGAAAATTCAAGATTAATGAGATTACAAAAAAGGAAATTATGATTACAATTTTCTAGATTCTCGCTAAAAATAAATTTATGTACAATTTTTTGCATGTATATTTTCATAGAGAAATGGGAGTTCCCATTGCATGTCTTCATTTCAACAACAACAAAAAAAGTACGGTAGACTCAAAACAAGAAACATATCATGGAAAAGAGAACAAAAATTTTACCAAAATATTGTAAAAACTAAGATCACAGTGCCAATTTTGATGAGTCACATTAAATTTAATAATGGGGATTTGTGCTTTGTATAATCCAAAAACATTTTTAAGATCATCTCTTCTGCGTAGATGATACACCAACTTTTTCAAAACACTTCCGGCAGAATTGTCCTGAAATGCAAATAATCAATGTTATAGAAAAAAATCACATAAAAAATATATTACATAAAAAAGTAAATTAAAAAATGATGATTAACAATTTAACTGTGGTTTATGACAAATTTTACTTACTTTCTTGTCTCTCCCCTCAAATGTCATACATATATCCAAATCACTTCTTTTGAATGCAAATCCATTCATAGTGGAGCCAAATAAGTTCAATTTAGCATCTTCAGAAGATAAAAAATAAATCATTATTAAAGTCAGAAATAATAATTCAAAATTATAATTCATTTAGCAAACTTCCATTTAATTAACTTTCCTTTTTTAACACAGTTTAATTACAAAACATTGATTCTAAATAACAATAAGAAAAATTATTGCTCTACTTGCAACTAGATTCAGAGCTCTGTGTGTGTGTGTAATATCTCTAAATCTAAATTAATTTCCTAATTTTTACCTTAATTTAGTCCATATTAACTTCATTCTAAAATGTTCTCTTATTTCCTGATCCAGTTCCACCGTTTTTATTTAATTAATACAACGGAAGCTCTGTAAAACTGCTGAAATCGACAAGATCCTACACTCCGAGTGAAGGGATAACAATTTGTCGATCTAACGCATTCTTTTAAAAGATCCTTATAATTCCCTTATCTAAATCGACACATGCAAAAAAAAAAAAAAAAAAAAAAATCCTAATCAGAATCTCACACTATATAATCATGGGGATAAATATTTTGTTTGTTCTTTTCTCTTTTAGCTCTTGTGTTGTAGATATACCTTGTCGTTTCTTGCTTGTATATAAAATATGCCTCCTGGGATGGAATAAAAGCCAAGTTTAAAATTATTAAAGCATATTCGATCTACAAGGCCGCCGCTTGGGTAATAGGCGCCCTTGTTCAAATTGAAATTTGGCGCCCCTTTATGGGGTTCCGTTGCACTCTTATAAAGTGCTGCAAATTATATGTGAAATACTCTTTTATAGCATTCAAAATTTGATTTTCGAACTGAAAGGCTTTAAAATTATAATATTAAAACACGTTTGTTTTATTGCTTTTTATTATTTCATAAATTTTAAAAACAAAATAATTATGAAACATTTGTAAAGTAAAATATAAAAATTAGAAAATATATTCAAATATTGATTCTCCTATCTTTAGCAGCTACAAACGCTCGTATCAATTCCTTTATGTTTAATTAATCCAAAAGTTCGCTCTCTATGGATATAATTGACAAGTCCGATAATCTCTCCTGCGTCATGGTAGATCGCATGTAGTTTTTTAGAATTAGTTTTGACAAACTTCGTTCTCCAGTAGCCACCGAAACTGGCAGGGTTAAAGAAATCGGAATCGGAAATGTATCGGTAAGATTGTTTTCACAAATATAATTTAAAACATCAATAGGTGACATATCCTCTTTGGTAAAACATCGCAAAGATTTTATTTCTTCAAACTAAGACCAATTGATCCATCAATGTCCTTTTCATTAACATTTTTAGTACCCGTTAATTTTTTTTTCTAATTCTTTAAAATGTTTTATTATTTCATTGTAACTCCAGTTTTTGAAATTAAATATATAGTGTACTACCTTGAACTAATTGTAATGTTCTTTTAATTGATCGAATCTTTCAGTAATTGGTCTAATACTATATTGTAAAATTCAACCTTAAATTTTTGTCTTGGATTGTTGATTGGTTCGTCGGTTTGTTCATCTTGAAATAGTTTCTTTTTAAACCTGTTTCGACTTTATGGAACATCAGTATCCATCCCCAAATCATCAGCAACGATACTTGCATTGGCAATTGCATGTTCATACGCTTCATCTGGTCTACGATTATTTAGTTCTGATATAAAATTTTGTAAATTGTCAACACAATTTGTAAATCACATTTAGAATTTTGCATTAATTTATTTATCACATTTAATAAATTTAAAATATCGTGCCAGATGCTAATGGAACAAATAAATCTAAACGAGGAAACCTTCTGAATCAAATTTTTTGCTTGAGTTCTTGATTCCATGTATCTTGTTTGATCTTCTTGAATATTTATTAACGCTCTCAAAATTCCCTTCAAATCGTTTTTCAACTGTCTTAAAGCTTGAATTCTACTTTCCAGTCTGATGTTGGAGAATGGCTTTAAAGTTAGATTTTCAACATACTGTTGCAAAATAGACCAACCTTTAACGGATGAAGAAAAGTAGTTGCAAAGCTCCTGCACTACTCCGAAGAAATGAACTGTTTCAAAGGAAATTTTAGCTGCATAATTTATAACTAAATTTAGAGAGTGGGCACAGTAGGGGATATAGAATGCCCTCGAATTACATTCAATCATTTTTTGTTGCAATCCTTTGTTCTTTCCTCTCATATTAGCCCCATTATCGTAAGATTGGCCTCGTAAATCTGATAAATTTAGTTCTAACGATTTTAAAAGTCCATTTATGAATTCAAACAGACCCTGTCCAGTAGTGTCGTCGATAGATTGAAATCCTAAAAATTATTCTTCAATTTGGGCTTTATTGGTTTCCTCGTTCTTATAAACAAATCGAATTACAACAGTCAACTGTTTGGTATGACTGACATCAGGTGTAGTATCCAGAATTAGTGAGTGATATTTTGACGACTTAATCATATGTAATAAATGCTTTTTAATTCCTTCTGAAATAAGGCTTATAATTTCATTCTGAATTTTACCCCCTAAGCAATCAGCAATGTTCTTCTTTTGAGATGTTTGAATTTTGTGGAGATGTTCAGCGATTATTGGATCAAATTTTGCTATGGTTTCAACCAACTTCAAAAAATTTCCATTGTAACTATGATACAACTCTTGCGAAGAATCTCTAAATGCACCTCTAATTGCCGGGCTAAATATTGAATAAAAATAAATAAGCCGTTCAATAACCTATTGTCGGTAAACATTTTCTGCATTATAAAGTCTTTGTTGAGCTGCATCCATGGTACATAAATTACGCAAAGACATTTTGAGTTCACTGCATTTTGAACTATGTTTAAGGTGAGATGCGCTGCTTTCATGTGTCTTTTTGTGGGTTAAATGTTCCCAATCATTACATCCATCCTGAATAAGCTGTGAATGTTTCTCACTGAATAGTTTACATGGGAAGCAAAAAACTGCGTTTCGGGAATTTGAATGTAACAAATAATTTCTAAATACTTTTTCTCCATTCGGTAATGTTCTATAATAGAACGATTCTGAAACTTTCTGCCAGAATTATCTCTCGAATTTTATCAAGCGGGGAGGGCCGTTTTCACTTAAATAATCTCCAATTTTTATAGAAATTGTATCAGGCCAGATAGCTGTATCGTTTAATTCAAAGTCAAAATTCCCTTCAGAGGCTCATCTACTATAGGTGAGTACGGGTATCCCACTCCCGAGGTTCCCAGGGATCTTTACTCCCTTTCAATTCACTCTCCTCTACGCCTTCTGCTGTGTTTCTTCCTTCCCTCGACCGCAAGCGAGAGAGCTCTCCATGAGAAGCTGTCGCCGCTTTGTTTGCTTCTTGCTTCTCATGGGCAGCCAAAACCCCCAAGTGTTAGCCGTGCGTGGTGACCCATTAGACGGGTGGTGCACTGTGGTCCCCGGTGCATCAATTTGGCTGGTATCCTAACCATTTGGTAGTCGGCTTGGGATCAAGCGAAAGGGTCATTGTCTGGGGCTTGGCGTTAAGGGTGGTAAACGTTTCTGGAGGTGATTTCTGAGGGTATAGACCTCGACTAGCACTAAGGCAAGTGCTGAGGCTGGGAGTTCCAGAGCCAGTAACTGCCTTCCTTTGTTGAGCTCAGTGGTGGACAGTGCCGTCGGGGTCCGAATTACACTTTTTTTGCATGGGATCTTTTGAAAACTTTTCTGATGGAAAGTTATGGAATTGGAGAGTTATAATGCAGACTGCTTAAGTAAATTTGTAAGATATTTAATTCCGACTCCAACTGATAAACCTAGATGTTTTCGTTTTCTTCTATCACTACACATAAAGGGATTACTGGTATTGGAGGAGAACCAAAATCTGTTAAGAATCTAAAATCTGGAGATTTCCATGTATAAACTTTGTCATCATCTCAAACAAAATCATTTCTCAACGCAAAAACCCTGCTTGATATTCCCATCTCTGTTACTCCTCATAAAAGTTTGAACTCTGTTCGTGGAGTAATATCTGAACCTGACTTGTTGAATACATCTGATTCTGATATCCTTGAGGGTTTCTCTGATCAAGGCGTAATTCATGTTCGCCGCATTACGGTAAGAAAAGGTACAGAGTTTCAGCCTACTATTCATATAATTTTAACTTCCAACAAAACTCAACTACCGAAGTCAATTAAGGCTGGATACTTGCATTGTCGTGTCCGACCTTTCATACCGAATCCAATTAGATGCCATAAGTGCCAACGATTTGGACATTTGAGGACTGCCTGTCGAGTAAATATGGTGTGCGCTAGATGTGCGTCAGTTGGTCATTCTATTACTGATTGTCAACTAGAGCCTAAGAGTGCGAATTGTACGCAGCCTCATGAATCCAGCTCAAAATACTGTCCGACTTGGAAACAAGAAAAAGAAATTCAGAAACTGAAAGCAATGAAGAACATATCCTACGTCGAAGCACGTAAATGGTGTCTGCCAACAGCTGTTTCATCCTTTGCAAAAATAGTTCAACAAAAAAAATCTTTTGACGCTGTATAAAAATTTATACAGACAGATTCAGATATTACTTATGTATCACTTAAAAATTCTGTTTCAACACTAATTGATGATAAGACATGCAACGTAAACGACCTCCGAAAAAGAAAAAAGCCCAACAGGATACCAGTATTCATTCTAATGGGAATTTAGCAAACGCTAACAATGTAGATTTTCATACACATTTTAGAGCCACGAATGAAACTAACGTACAAGAAACAATGCAATCGACAGCTTCTTATGACTCATTGTCAGAATCAATGTTGGTAGATAATTTGCTTCCTCATGTTCAAGAAACAGCAAAATCCGAGGATTATATTTATACCGACCCAAAAGAATCTATAGACGAAGATTTTATTGGTGATCATCATCGACGGCAGCCGACTACTAGTCAAACAGTTGCCAATTCAAAATTTTATCCTGCTCTTAAATCGAAGTTTATGAAAAAGCGAAGACAGAAAAAAAAACAAAAAAAAAAACTGATTTTTAGGTCAGTGTAGCAGAGCCAGCGCAAGAACTTAAATCTTGATCTGGCAACAACTCTTCCCCGCCAGAGTACTTTTGTTTTTCCGCGCGATAAAGGTGTCTCCTGTAGCTGTGTGCGCTTTTGTTATGTTAATGTTAATGATGTACCCCTGCTTTAGATGTCTTCAATAGTTGCTTTACGTATAATAAATGGGAAAAAGACAGATCAAGTCCCTTTTATTTGATTACCCACTAACATTTTGGCGCCCAACGTGGGGCATGATCTAATGGAAAAGCAGCTATGACGATCGAAAGAAATCAGTAACCAGAAAGGTGAGCAAATATTTTCCTTTATTTAAGAGAAACTCGGACATTTAAAATAACTGCCTAAACTTACAATTGAAAAATATTATGGAGACCCCTGTTATTGGTTAGAATTCTGGAATCAATTTCAAAATTCTATTGATAATAACAAATCTCTGTCAAAAATAGATAAATTCTCATATTTAAAGTCACTATTAGGGGGTGCGGCCGCGATTGCCATTAATGGCTTTGCGCTCTCAGACGAAAATTATGATCAGGCTTTAAAATTGTTGAAACAAAGATTTGGCAGAGAAGAACTGGTTATTAACGCACACATGTCAAAATTACTAAATCTTGTACAAGTAACTGATTCAAATAATATTTATGGCCTTAGGAAGTTGTATGATACCGTAGAGATAAACTTAAGAAGTTTAGAACCATTAGAAGTTACTTCAGAGATGTATGGGTATTTACTCTATCCCATTTTAATTAAATTGATTCCCGAAGATCTTGTTCTTGAATTTAATAGAAACAGTTGATAGTTCGGTGAAGTTCGCATTTAATGTAACTGAGTTGCTAAATTTTTTAAGAATTGAAATTGAATGTAGAGAATCCTCTGCGTACCGCGAAAGGCGATAAACGCAAAGAAAATTCCCTCCCGAAAGTGAAACAGAATCCTTTCAACAACTTCAGTCGAAACACAACTAGCTCATATGATAAATTGCGAAGTCCAAGATCAAGCGCAAAACCGCAACATCTCCAATGCTTTTCCGCGTCAGCATTAAACAAAAATTGTTTATATTGTAAAGGCGAGCATCGATCGGAGTTATGTTCTCAAACCGACTTAGAAACGAAACTCGGTGTTTTAAAACAAGATGGCAGATGTTTTTTGTGCTCGAAGCCAAAACATCGAGTTAATGAATGCCGCCGGAGAAGATATTTGACATATGAGATATGCGGGAAGAAGCATAATAAATCTATCTACTCTCAAGCATAATCTAACACGCCTGATTTAAATAAAGATAATAAGAGCATAATTACTGCAATTTCACATTACGATAAAAACAAACTTTTCTCGCGGTAATATATTTCTTCCAACATGTGCAGCCCTCGTGCGCAATGATGAAACAAACGAATTTGAAACGGTACGACTAATGTTAGATAATGGAAGTATGAGAACCTTTATAACACGTGAAGTTTCAGAAAAATTAAAGTTAAAAGTAATAAGAAAAGAATCTTTATCGGTATACGCTTTTGGTGCTAAACAAGCAAAGGAACATTCTTACAATATAGTGAGAGTTGAATAAAAAAAAACCGTGAGGATCCCTCTTTATGTATTGAAGTAGACGCTTTGGTTACAGAAAGCATTTCAGCCAATACTCTTCCTGTACCTAACAATATTACTAAAGCGTACAATAAATTGAAGCATTTGCAGCTAGCAGATAATATTGATAATAGAGGCAAGAATATCTCAATATTAATTGGTGTAGATTATTATTATGAAATCGTTTCAGGCAGAATAAAAAGATTAAATAACAAACTGGTAGCGACTGAAACAATTTTTGGATGGTGTTTGTAAGGACACGTAGGTTTATCAAATGATTTAATGACCATGAAGATTGTAGTAGATGAAAAGGATGTTTCGGACCAACTTAAACAATTTTGGGATCTTGAGAATTTAGGAGTAGAAGGGGTTGAAGAGGATGATTTAGAAAAACGTACTATAGATAAAGAAATTATGAAACAATTTGAAGAAAATATTGTTTATCAAAATAAAAGATATACTGTAAAGTTTCCTTGGGAAACAAATATGAAAGAATATTTAGCTAATAATTTTGAAGTGGCTAAAAGGAGGTTTTCGCACTTAAAATCAAAATTTATTAAAGATAATTCATTATTTTTAGATTATAAAAGATTTTTAGATTATAAAAGATAGATTATTTAAGATCATTTAAAAGAAGGTATCATTAAGAAAGTTATAACATGTGAAGAAGGAAAACCTTCATTTTATTTGCCTCACAGGGTGGTAATAAGGGAAGATAAAACTACCACACGTTTGAGAGTGGTATTTGACGCGAGTTCTCATGCGAAAGGACAATTGTCGTTAAATGATTGCTTACATATTGGCATCAATCTCATTCCAGACCTTTTTGAGATTTTAATAGGTTTTAGAGAACAAGCTGTTGCCATAACTGCCGACATAAAGAAGGCCTTTCTGCAAATACAGATTGCCGAAGAAGATCAGAATTATACTAGCTTCTTCTGGACGGAAGATCCGGAAAAGGAAGAAGAGGAAATTTTCAAGATTACTCGAGTTCTCTTCGGTGTCAAATCAAGCCCCTTCCTCCTTGCAGCTACAATCCAACACCATCTAAAGAGGTATGTAGAACAATTTTCTAATACCTGTCAAATGCTCGAAAAATCATTGTATGCCGACGATTTAATCTGTAGCCAAAGCGACTTTGATTTAGCTTTTAAATCAAGCCTAGAATGTTTCAACATCTTGAAGCGAGCATGGAATTAAGAAAATGGAAAACTAACTCAGTTGAGCTTCGTGATAAATGGAGAGAGGCGGGTTTAGAAATAGATGAAGAAAAACATTCAATTAATGATAACTCTGCTTTAACTCCTTGTAAAGTGCTAGGATTAGCCTGGGATTCCGATTTAGATGTATTCCAGTTTGACACTCGAAGCTTAGAGAAATTCCTGTCTAAAAATATAAATTCCAAACGATATGTTCTTCAAGTAGCTGGACGCATTTTTGATCCAGTGGAGTTTTTAGGACCTTTTATCATCAAGATAAAATGTCTAATACAATACAGGACATTTGGTGCTTGAGATTAAACTGGGATGGCCCTCTCCCGAAAACACTGACCACTAAATTAAATGAATGGTGCGAAGAAATAAAAAAATTGCATCTCATTAAAATACCTGATATTTTTTCGCCGAAGCAAAAACCAATGAAATAGCTAAAGCTCAACTACATTGTTTTTCGGACGCCTCAAAGAGGACATATGGAACTGTAGTGTACATTCGAGTCTTATTGAGAAACGGAGAAATCAAATCAAATTTGGTCGCTTCAAAAAGTAGAGTAGCCCCTCTAAAGACGCTTTCGATCCCAAGATTAGAACTAATGGGTGCTCTTTTAGCAGCAAGGCTAGGCTGTAAAATAGTTAAGTGCATTAACTTTCCTGTTACACGATTCTTCTGTACCGACTCTTCAATTGTTTAACTAATGGATGAAGGGTGACCCTGAAAGATTTAAAGTGTTCGTTAAAAACAGAATTAAAGTAATCCAAAATCTAACCAATCCCACTGAATGGAATCACACTCCTGGAACTGATAATCCGACCGATCTAATATCAAGAGGGTTATCAGTACATGAACTGAGAAACTCTTAACTTCTGGTGGCATGGGCCAAATTGGTTGTTAAATAATGAATGTAAATTGCCTAAATTAGGTAAAACAAATAATGAGACAAATATCAAAGAAGATGCAGACAATTTAGAATTGAAAAAGACCGTTCAAATAAGTTCAACAATAATAAAAGTAAATCCATTAGACGATGATTTGATTAAAAGATATTCTTCTTTCAGCAAATTAATTAGAGTAACTGCATGGTGTTTACGATTCTTACATAATTGTAAATCAGCTCTGCAAAACAGAAAGAGAGATCATTTAAATATAACAGAATTACAAAATGCTACAAAATCTTTAATAAAAATTATACAAATGAGAGAGTTTGAATTTGAAATAAATTGTCTAAAAAAGAATAAAATTCAACCTAAGAATAATCCCCTTCTGAATTTAAATGTATTCTTAGATAATGATGAGCTTTTAAGAGTAGGCGGAAGATTAAAATTTTCTGATCTTCCAGATTCACAAAAATTTCCTCTACTCTAATCTAAGAAACACCATTTAACAGATATACTTATAGAATACTTTCATAAAAAAAACACTCCACTCCGATGTTCAAACTACTCTGTATTTAATTAGACAGCAATACTGGATACCAGATGGTCAAGCAAAAGTTAAAAGTGTAATCAAAAGATGCTTAACCTGATTCAGAGTAAAAAATAAAACTATTCAACAGATGATGGGCGATCTACCAAGAGATGGGTCATTCCATCCAGACCTTTAGACAAGGTGGGAATTAATTTTGCAGGCCCAATCATAACGAAACCTAATTTGAAAAGAACTAGAGTAACAGTCAAATCTTACATCGCCATATTTATATGCTAAGGCTAAGGCTACTCATCTGGAAGTAGTATCTGATTTAACTACTGAAGCCTTCTTGGCATGTTTTAAATGATTCATCGCAAGGCGGTCGAGACCTTCAGTAATTTGGAGCGACAATGCAACTAATTTTAAAGGAGCATATGCTCTTCTGAACCCTCTATTTAAATTATGCAAATCCAATTCGATTCAAAGGTTCAGTGCCGAGGAAGGCATCAACTGGAATTTCATACTCCCAGCTGCACCCAACTTTGGTGGTCTCTGGGAGGCAAATATAAAATCTATGAAAAAATTCTTAGTGAAAGTCACCAAGACCAAAATTCTGAACTTTGAGGAACTTAACACATTGATTGTCGAAATTGAAGCGATATTGAATTCAAGACCACTCAGTCCCTTGTCCGTCGATCCAACCGATCTACAACCTCTAAAACCGGGACATTTTTTGGTTGGATCATCCTTACTATCTTTAACTGAACAAAATACTGCTGTCAGTTTATCTTCCAGTGGAGCCATGTCCAGGACCTTAAATCCAAGTTTTGGGACCGCTGGAGTCGGGAGTATCTGCAACAACTACAGCAGAGGCAGAAATGGAAGAATTCACAGCCCAACCTGAAAGTAGGTGACCTAGTCGTATTGAAGGACGACCGCAAGCCATTACAGTGGAAGTTGTCACGAATAAAGAAGACAATACCTGAACCCGATGAACTTGTTCGAGTAATTGAGGTGCAAACTACCAACGGAGTATTCCTGCGAGCCATGAACCGCATAATTCCCCTTCCAATTCAAGATGTTGCACCAATGTCCAATGGGGGGCGGGATGTTGCAGAGCCAGCGCAAGAACTTAAATCTTGATCTGGCAACAACTCTTCCACGCCAGAGTACTTTTGTTTTTCCGCGCGAAAAAGGTGTCTCCTGTAGCTGTGTGTGTGTGCTTTTGCGATGTTATGTTAATGTTGTACCCCTGCTTTAGATGTCTTCTTCAATAGTTGCTTTACGTATAATAAATGGAAAAAAGACAGATCAGGTCCCTTTTATTTGATTACCCACGAACAGTCAGAATTTACTATTATTTTGATACACTGACATTTGTCAAGTGAACTTTATCTGTTTCTTGTTGACTTTTATGATGATGTTTTTTAATATTTGTACCATGCATCTTATATTCCTAAACATTTTTAAAATTTTCATTATTTTATCATATAAACAATCTTGTATTTGCTTATAAATCGGATTTAAAATTACCACTTTTATGCATCGTACCCTTTATTTCAACTACATCATACTTTTGGCGCAGTATAATCAAAAATGGTTTTTGCGCCAATAAACCCTACATTCACACTCAAAGTCAAAATCTTCGTTTTGAGATATTACATTATTGCCAGGCGAATTTTCAACGTCAACATCTAAGTTTTCTATTGGTACAATCGTGGTTTCTTCTTGATCATATTATGATGAATTTACATTTTGAGATAAATTTTCATTATGAAATATCAAATCAGATATTAATGGTCCTGTATCAATTGCTTGTGTTTCCGAGATATTTATTTATAGAGATCCCGCCAGTTTCTGATTAGCTTCCTCTCATTGCAATTTGCTTTTTCTATTTTATGCTCCAGACTTTTTTTTTTTTTGAGGTCATGTTTCTAAAAAAAAATATTTATTGCACTAAATAAAAAAATTTTTCATTCCATATACAAAATACATCATATGATTTTCTCTCAATATACTATTTGAAAGTCGAAAGCCCATTTATGTCATTTGCTACTACTAAATAAAGATTCAGATAAAAAAACTAATTTGACTAAAAAGTTAAATACTTTTTTTTTTTTTGCGAAAAATTTATTTCTGAGAATTTAGTGTGAAATTTTCCTTCTTTCTGCTGATTCAAAATATTTAAGTAAATTAAACCAATATTAATACAAATTACTAAAAAGCCTTTGTTATAAGCAATTGAAATATTGAAAACTCCCAGGTACATAATAATTATAAACTTTTAATGAAAAAGAGCTACAATCATTAATGATTTTTTAGAATTTTTTTCGATTATTTGGAAATTTTAATTGTATATCAGAAATAGATGAATCAAATTCTGCCCAATTAAGGGTAAGATTTATCTGGGTTTTATAGAGATAAATAAAAAGTTGCTTTTTGAATTATTTTGTTAATTTTAAAGATAAAAGTTTTTCTTAATGATTAGTTCCTTTTTATGAATCTTTACTGCTATGAAAATAATACTAATAATATATT